>JASANF010000869.1:0-79005 GCA_030248245.1 Trissonchulus sp. WLG1_4
TTTTTATGTTATATATGTAATAAACATACATATTTAATATTTGAATCTATAAATTAAATGAATGAGTTATGTTACCTAGAAAAATTTCACCTTTAATAATTGTCAAAATGAATTAGTAAAAAAACAAGCAATCTTGACTAAAAAAATGCGAATGAAACTCGAGATCGACTCAAGGACATTTAGATCTTCAGTCTAACGCTCTCCCAACTGAGCTATTTCGGCTACGATGAACGACAGATAAAAATTTTTAACAATAGTCTATCTGCATTAAAATCTGGTGCTCAATTTGATTTTTTGTCCAATGTTAAGGTTAACATACATGTATGTAAAACTTCAATTTTGTTGTAAAAAATAATTTTCGAGTTCTATTTGCGTTTAATTTTACAATGTCTGTTCAGTACTATTAATTGATCACACAAATTCTCAAACTGTCATAATATAATCTAAGATAATGGTTTATTGATAACAATAAACTTAGCCCAACAAACTTGAGAGCGGGTTGGCTTAAACGGTAGTGCGTTTGAGTTAAAATCTGGTGCCACGGAGTTCGATTCCACCACTGATGTCACTTTTTTGCGTTCCATAATCTCAAATGGTTTTACGCAAAAAGTAAATGTGTTATCACTAGCCCTTGTATTTTAACACTGAACCCATTCGAACTAACGTAGAAAACACTGCAAATCTGCTGTGACGCCCGCGCTGTTCAACTGAAGCACAGGTTACACAAACCAACTGACAAAACGATGAACACATGCACAGTGTTATTGTCCAGAATCAAAATTAAAGACCTGTTGTGCTGTGGCACAACAGGAAAAACCCTTATTAAGGCGACTAGTGGAGTGTTTTTTGCCGTTTCTTCTCACGTAGGTAATTCACTTTTCGACGCTGTTTTTCAGACCGATAGGTAAATGACCATAATCTTTGAATCTAGAAACTAAAGTCTGACCAAAAATTGCTGAACCTTTAGACAAAACAGGCGGAATAATTTTTGACTATTTTCTGTACACTTGATGCTGTCATTTCGTTTTGTAATGAAATAGCACTTTTTCTCAGGGTTCATTTTTTGGTGAGCATTTAGGTCCAAATCAGCTCGCTGCTATCAGCTATAAAATTTAAAGTTAATGTTAACTAGTAGCTACTAGGTCAAAAAAGTTAAACTTGAACTAACATTAAAACAGTTAGCGGTCTTACTTTAACTTTAACTACAAAAAGTTAAGGGTCTTACTTTAACTTTAATGCCCGCTTCCCACTGCAGGTTTAAGGTTTATGGTTTAAGGTTTATTCACACTGACAGTTTAAGGTTTAACGATATTTGAATGTTGTATATTCATTGGCTGGATGCAGAAGCTCCCGCCTACACACAGCTCGGAGCTGATTGACAGAATATACAAGCTCCGCCTACAACTCGTAACTGATTGACAGAATGGAGAAGCTCCGCCTACAGCTCGTAGCTGATTGGCTGAATCCTTAAACCTTAAACCAAAAAGTTGAAATTATTCCACATCGTTAAACCTTAAACCTTAAAGCTTAAACCTTAAACCTTAAACCTGCAGTGGGAAGCGAGCATAACTTAATTACTAGCTATGTACGCATTGGCTTACAGTTCAGTAAGCCCACGTGGTAACTGGTAGCTAATCTTAACATTGCTATTTTACACCTGATCAAAAATTATACTGGCATTTTTTGGCTCAATAAAATCCTTACCTTATCCCTTACCCTTTACTTTATTATTATCCTTACCCTTCACACGTTTGATTTTTTGAAAAAACGAGTTTAAACCAACGGCATTTCTGAAAATATGTACACCGTAAAGACGAATGTTTAATTAACTTCTTCCGAAAAAAACTGAACCCAATTTCAACCTCATCTGGGCCCGATTTATCGAAGCAAAATGTTCGTCATCAGAAATGTTCGTCATCGAAAATGTTCGTCATCGAAAATTTTGGATTGATCGAAACATTTTCGATGACGAACATTTGCTTTTTCGATGACGAACATTTGTTTTTTCAACGGCGAGTTCGTCATCGAAAAAGCAAATGTTCGTCATCGAAAATGTTCGTCATCGAAAAAGCAAATGTTCGTCATCGAAAAAGCAAATGTTCGTCATCGAAAAACAAATGTTCGTCATCGAAAAAGCAAATGTTCGTCATCGAAAAACAAATGTTCGTCATCGAAAAACAAATGTTCGTCATCGAAAAAGCAAATGTTCGTCATCGAAAAACCAAATGTTCGTCATCGAAAAAGCAAATGTTCGTCATCGAAAAACCAAATGTTCGTCATCGAAAAAGCAAATTTTCGTCATCGAAAATGTTTATTATTGAAAATTTTCAGCGTTCAAAATTAGATCAGTCGTTCTAAGTCTAAACATTCTGAATTAGAACATTTTCATTAAAGTCTAATTTCTCTAATAATAATAATAATAACTACTACTAACTACTTCCAATACTAATACTACTACCTAAGACTACCTAATACTACAAAAATTGAGGTACAATAAAGTATTGAATTTAGTGGTTCTGTGTCTGTCTGGTTCCAATAGATAGTGGCAAATTCTCAAAGTTGAATATTATTTTGTTTCAACTTTTCCGCAGTATTAACCAAAGTTTTGAAAAACTTTACATGAATCATTGTGCCGAAAGAGAACTAATTTAATAGTTCAGAAAAGCTGAAAAGCTGGTTATAATTTCACAGAGCTCGGTTCATATACTCGCCCTTGTCCTTGTCCCTATCATTTTGTCCATGAGAAATTCCAAAATTACCTGGCCAGATAAGCCGATTTTTGGCATGAAAATATTTGACCTCAATTCCAGACCGAATACAAAATTCATCTAAAACGCTTCCGTTAATTCTTCACAGCAGCTGACCGAAATGTGCCCTAGTCCTTCTTGTCCCTCTGTGTTCTCAAGGACAAGTATGAACCGTTCTTAAATTAGTACGCCTGAACAAATGCTTGAAACGGCCAGCCACTCTCTTTGCAGATGGTCGCAGATATCAGTTATTCAGTTAACAGCTATTAGGTTCGATTCATACTTCAGTAGGGCATACAGACAAAGCCTGTATAATCCGTTTTTTAATTCTTACTTTTTAAGGCAAACGCGCATAGCTTGGGCCTAAGTTGCGTTCATATTTTTGAACAGTATGTCCGTTTGTCCGTATGCCCGGGAGTTTTGGCTAAGTTGAACTGAAATTAACTTTGCCGGGCATATACGGACAAAGTGAAATAGTGCGGTTTATGCAGTATATGTAGAATGTAGATGAACGGACATATGGCTGACGGGCAAAGTGGCAGATGGCTGTACGGGCGAAGGTATTAATTGAACGGCCATTCTGCTGTTCAGTTGGTCCCAATGTCCATACGGCAGTACGGTTATTTTAATAATTAATACTAAAAATTGGTATTAAAAATACTTTTAATTTCAAATATTTTATTAATATCAATATTAAAAATATAATAAATAATATAATATAATAATATAATAAATTAATATTTTGCGCTGTTGTGCTATTTACATTAATATTTAATTAATAAGAAATAAGGTTGGCTATTTATATTAATATTAAAATTATTGCCAGCTGCTATGTCCTATAGATGTTCGCGTTGAAAACTTCACGGAGGACCGAGCTCCGTTATGTTCGTCATCAAATTTTCATACGAGCTTTTGTCATTTAGAACATAATAATGTTCTAAAGACCAAAGCTCGTCTGATTTCTCGATGACGACATTTTCGATGCGACTTTGATGCGCTTTTCTTTTGTAATCCGTGAAATGTTCATCTGATGTTTCATCATCAAATTTTTGCGCATTTTCGTGCGCATTTGTCTTTTCTGATGTATTTTCGTGCGCATTTGTTTTTCGTGCGACTTTGGTTTTGATGTGCATTTTTGATCGACATTTGTTTTTCGATGCGACATTTTTGTGCGACATTTTCGATGACCAACATTTTCGATGACGAACTTTTGATGACGAACATTTTCGATGACGAACATTTTGTTTCGATAAATCGGGCCCTGATCGTACTCGTTCTAAATTGTAGTTCAGTATTATTGTTCTAAATTCGTTCCCATGATAGAATATATTTTTGAAAAAACGGGTTTAAACAAACGGCATTTCTGGCTTTCGCTGTTTACTCCCAGCCCAACCCTCATCTGATCGTATTCGTTCTAAATTGTAGTTCATTATTATTGTTTTAGTTTCGTTCCCATGATAGAATATAACATAGTGCCTTCTGCTTTTAGTTTTATGTGCAGTTTACTTTCGCTAATGTTGTCATTGCTATAGGTAGATTAGGCATCTGTTTTTTGAAATAAGTGCCTTTTAAAAATATAAAAATTTACTTTTAAGCTTAAAAATGCATTTTTGAAACTTTTCGACAAGATTTTTATAATTTTTTACGTCATATTGCGTAAAAATATCTTCACGCAAATTATGTAGGTACTAATTAATAATTAGGTAGGCTGTTCATGTATGTAGTTTCGTCACTGATAGCATAGTGGACTATACTACTGTCACCAAGAGTACATAATGAGAAGAGTGTGACACTGGCCACGTTTGTGGCCTAGCAGCGCGGACATGCTGCGACCATTATCTCCCGAAAAAGGCCACAACTGGGGGGGGGACCCCCACACGAATGAAGGCATAGCCCTCAACTGTGGGGGGACCCCCCCCCACGAATGAGACCATAGGTCTCAAACGTGGGGGGGGACCCCCCCACAAATGAGGGTATACCCTCAAATGTGGGGGGGACCCCCCCCACGTTTGGGGCAGCCTAAAAATGACCCGGAGACGCCCCGCCGCCACTTTTTGAGGTAAAATTTTGTTCTTAGGGGTATTTTGAGGTGCTGAACACGAATCCGGGGTCCATTTTTGCCTAGATTTCTCGTGACCCCGCCAAGCACCCCCTCCCCAGGGTACCATGCCGCAGGGGGGCAAGGGTCAAATTTTCGAAATTGAGATTTTGCTGTTTCTCGGGGTAATTTGAGTCCCTGAACACGAATCTGAGATCTATTTTTGCCTAGGACCCTCCTGTGCCCCCCTGTGACCCCCTCAGGTTACCCCCTCACTAGGTCCTAAGGCTTGAAATTTTTGAAACTGAGATTTTGGTAGTGTTGGTGTAGTATGATTCGCGGAACACGAACTTTAGAGTCCATTTTTGCCTCGCACCGTGTTGGACTTTACTACGGCGGCTACAATAAGGGGTTGTGTGCCAAGATTGGAGTATCTTTTGCTGAGAATGGAGGGTCCACTGCTTAAAATGGTGCGTCCTGTGCCTAGAAAAGAGAGTCCTGACATATTTGAGTCCAAGAGGATCCTTGACGGAAGTGGACTCCGGATTCGTGTTCAGGGGCCAAAATAACACTTAAACATGAAAAGTTTCAATTTTTGAAAAAATGACCCCAAGTTGGTACTGTAGCCTGTGGGGGTCAACTGGGTCCGCGGTGACAAAAATGAGCCACAGATTCGAGTTCAGCACCTCAAAATACCCCTAGGAACACAATTTTACCTCAAAAAGTGGCGGCGGGGCGTCTCCGGGTCATTTTTTAGGCTGCCCCAAACGTGGGGGGGGTCCCCCCCCCCACATTTGAGGGTATACCCTCATTTGTGGGGGGGGGGTCCCCCCCACGTTTGAGACCTATGGTCTCATTCGTGGGGGGGTCCCCCCCCACAGTTGAGGGCTATGCCTTCATTCGTGTAGGGGGGTACCCCCCCCCCCCACAGTTGTGGCCTTTTTTGGGAGATAATGGTCGCAGCATGTCCGCGGCGACCAAGCTGGGGTCCACAAGAGTGTCACACTCTTGTTATTATGGACTCTTGCTGTCACTAATGATTTAAACACTTAAACATTTTCCAAGTCATTAACAAAGTTTTACGAACACCGAATTTTCAGCGAAAAAGGCGCAATGCCTACAAGTCAAAAACAAGAAATATTTATCTAGAAAAAAATCAAAACTTGTGGCGAGCTTTGCAACGAAATGTATTTCTCTCTGAATTGAATATATTGGGCTGTTTTGCCTAACATTCATTTAGTCCAACTAATTTGCGGTTCATACTCGTTCTTGTCCTGCCCCTATAGTTTTGTTCCTGAGCGATTTCAGAAAAACTGCATAAACAAATATGCAAATTTTGTGCATGACGATAGTTAAGACCACTTCTAGACCGCATACACATAGCTCAAACGCATTTGCCAGTTTTTCACAGTATGTCCTGGGGGCTGTTGCTCAACTTTACAAATCTTACAATTGTAACAATTGTAAGTGCAAAATCAGGTGATTCGTTACGAATTCATTATATAAATTCATTACAAATCACCTGATTTTGCACTTACAATTGTTACAATTGTAAGACTTGTAAAGTTGAGCAACAGGCCCATGCTGATCATGTCCCTGTGTCCTTAAGGACAAGTATGAACAGGACTTTATTGATTGTCTACGATTTCTACTCTAATACATTATAAAATTTCACACATATTGTTGCTAAGTTTGTGCGTTCTTTTTCAAAAAACTTCGGGAAAATTAATCAAGATTATTTTGACATCCGCATAGCTGCCTCACCACTATTGCGTAGCGTGGGTTAGACAACAAGTTGGCAAAACACGTTTCAAACAATCGATGCAACGTCGCTTCCATTTTAAGTTACAAAGTATTTTTGAGTGCCGTTGCAAGTTTTCTATTGTTTTATAGTGAAATGTCATTTAGAAATGTTTTATCTGAATTTGCTTTTATGTTTGAACACTCTTGTGCAAAAAGTTTGTTCGCTTTTTAATCAGCACGCAATGTAGTTAATTAAATTTTTTTAAAATAACAAACACATAATAAATTAAAGTTTTTTTAAACTCACGACTATAAAATAACCGCAGTGAACGACTGTAAGGAGTACTAATTATTCTGATACAAATTTTTTCTTCCTAAAATGTGTCTGTCAATAATTTTTCTCATTTTTTTATTTTCTTTGAAGAAAAAAGTAAGGGCCCACCAGGAATCGAACCCGGACCTCCCGCGGCACGAGCGAGTATGCTACCATTACACTATGAGCCCTCTAGCGGCTCTGTGCCTAAAATAGCTATATAAAATCTGTCCTTCCGTGTTTCTTTCAGCTTCTAGCGATCAATAGCAGACCAAGCCTAGGTTGTGCCGAGCCTAGGTACTTATAGCTGAGGTCCTAGTCAAGCCTAGTCCTTATATATATTTGCATATATCCGTGCATACATTATATACTGAAGGCATGAATGTATTCTTAAAAAATGCCTGACATAATGTTTTTCTTTTTCTCTAGGCTCTATCTAGCATAATGAAACTGTTTGTCTGAAAATGGGACCTGGTATTTTTGTAAATTAGAATTTTTTTGGACATGAAACCTTACATTAGAAAACCTATTAGCATAGTTTTTTAATCAATTTCTAGATAGGTAGTGCGACAGAACTGTAAAAGAGTATTTTTCCTTTTCATTTCTTTTTTTCTGAATGAAATATTTTTTCTCTTTTGATGTCGTCCTAGTTCGAGATGTTGACTTAAGAACATTCAAGGTCAAGAGGTTGTATACTTTGAATCGTGTTCAGCAGTTTTTTGTTAATAACTGTGAAAAATTAAACACCTCTAGGTCAGGGCAATACGTAGTTTAAACGTCAGCGACGTCCAATCAAAACTTTATACAATTTTAAAAAAGATTTGAAGGAAAACATGACAAGCTATTTTTTAATAAATCACATGTAGGTTCATGACTCTGTCAACTAAACGTGGACATAGTTACAGTATACAGTATGTTTTCGATTTGTTACTTTTAATAAACCTTAGTTACCAAAACACGATGAAGAATCAAGACTTTAATAGCTCACGAGATTAACGATGCTATGCCTTTTTGGACAAAGCTTCGTCTTTTTGTGCGAAACGTCGTCCTTTTTCGTAACGAAGTTTTTGCCATTTTGTCCTTTTCGCTTTTCGTCTTTTCTCATTTTTTTGGACAATGCTTTGTCTTTTTGGTAAATCTACCTTATGGAAATCTTTTTTGGTAACGAGCTGTGTTTTTTTTAACAAACGTTCGCTTTATGATTGACGCGTCGTATTTTTTGGCAACGAAAGTTACTGTTTACAAAAGTAATGAATTGGAAATTTTTTAACCGTGTACTGTAGGTATGTAAGTTTATGCAAAAAATACGAAACACAATTACAGAGGGCAAATTACGTCCGTTATAAAAAGTGTTTCCTGAATTCGTCTACAAAAATATGTAGTATATAATTCTTGCATTTTGACACACTCCGCGATTATGCAGTACGAAGGTTGACATTGCAATTTCACTGCAAATGAAGTTTTAAAAACTGAAAAAACTGCGTGTATCTACAGACACACACGTAAATAGTGTGGGTACAATGTACTTAAGCTATTCATGAAACTAGTTCAAAACACTATGTACAGATATCAAATTTAAAATTTACACAATGCATGTTTTTTCTCACATGTGGCTGTCTGCACTGTATTTTCCATAGAAGGCCCTTCTGTGTTGGTGCCTAGTTTCTCTACGACTTTGATTGAATTCCACTGTGCTTGGCATTTTAGCTTAGCAAATACACAGTTCATTTTTTCATGTTTCTTTAGTGTAGCTGGTTTAGTGCCGGTATGTTAATATGTAGCGTCTTTACTAGTTTAAGGCCTAACTTGATAACTGACGTCAATGATTTTGCTTCTAATAGTTCATTCATAATGGTGATAGCAGAAATGTTTTCATAGATACATTATGTACATAGCTTTAGTGCTACGAAACGATGTGACAAAGCACCATTTCCTTTTACTTAATTAAAACAGATTAGAATAAATGTTTTGCTTGTTAAGTCATCTCAAACTTTTTTTAAAAATCCATGTTATGTGAAAATATTGTCGACAGATTGTTATGTTAGCAAGACTTTTGGCTTTTGACAAAATGAATTAAAAAATTGACATAAACTGATGAAATGATTTTTACCTTTTTTCTACCACGTGAAACTTTTGTTTTTGTTGAAGTCACCTTTTTGGTTTTGGCAAAGAAAACCTATTAGTAACCTATAAGTACTTGTGATGTTCAGTTCAATTATGAAGCACTTAGTGGTAGGTATTAATCCATACAAGGTTGACGTCAGAAAAATTAGAAAAACTTAACAAAATGTGCATATCTGACATCTTTACATTGGAAAGTTTTGGATTGAAAAATTATTCATGTTCGTGACTCCATTTATAGACATGCCAATAAGTGACCAAACTAAGTTGGCTACAACGGTTTTTGTTTAGCTTTTACTGTTAAAGTCCTAGCGAGGACATATATTTCGAATACCGCCAGAGGTTATTTTTCAAAAATTAATTAAAAGGCTTAAATTTAGATCAAGGTTAATTTCAAAACGTTCTAAGCTTCAAACCATAAGTTACATGTTATGCAATGGGTAACCTAGTTTTTGTGATTTCGCCGGCTGAGCGGCTATACGGCTGTAAGCATGAATCGACCCTTATTTTCATAGTTCTACTGCTTGTTTTGCTTTCAGGTTGATTCCATCAAATCGATGTGGCAACATGACTGCGTGATTCCATCCAGTGTACATTATATACCATTATATTACGCCTAATCTCTTTAATCTCTTTAATCTCATACTATCGACATGCAATCAGCACGCGAAGATGAGGCGGCCACGCGAATTCCCCAGCCACGAAAGGGGATTCTGAAACGACGAGAAACCATGAGCCCGGTTCCGTATGGGGGGCGAACCGACAGCCGATCCTCTGGCCTTCTGATTGCTCTGACTCGATCCCCCTCCGATTCTAAAGTCGAGTCCGCGGGTCGAGTCCGGACAACGTCGAGTGGAAGCGACCAAGGCTCCCGAGACTTCCCGGCGCCAATGGGGGGTCCGCGCCGACACTACTTGGACGGCAAAGTACCCCCTCCCCCCACGGCCCGACCGCCACGACCCCTGCACTCCAGTACTCCCCGAAAACACGGGGGGTCTCGACCCTCGCAGATTCCAAAACTGTCGGTCAGCTGGTGGGAAACCAACAGCGTAGCCGGAGAGGCGCCACACGATGAGAGCGCCAGTGATACGGACGATACCAGTTCCATCCATAGCTATGCCAGTTACACTAGCTCCGTATCTGCCAATTGGCAGGGCAAGAGTACACGTTATGTGCCACACTGCGAAAAACGACACATGCATGGACAAGACCCAGGGGAGTATTTGACGCCAACACAGCGGAAAAACCGACTGATTGCGGACTTACGAAAACAACTGCGGGCGGCGCAGAAAAATGTGGAGGAAAAAGAGAAACATATTGAGACCCTCAGAGACCGTCTAGATGAACTCGAGTCGGTTCTAAATCAAGGCGGTATTCTGAAAGAGTACAATAAGCTGATGGTTAAGATAAAACAACAGGAAGAACGATATAAACGCGAAAAAGAACAGATAGCGCAGAAGTATGAGTCGAGAATTCGAAAACTTAGGAAATACTTGCCAGATGAAACAGATCTCACCGGTGGAAATTGGCGCTCAAGTTTGCAAGATATTTTGTCGGAAAAAATTCAAACTAGCAGCGACTATGACAGCGGAGTAACCAGCGACGGAGCGAACGATTCGGGAAAATCTGGCAACCAAGAAACGCAAGAATCTACTAGAAAGTCTGTGCCTACCAGTGATGCTTGCGTTATGACTGAGTACGACATGGACGGCCCTGAAAGAGAAATACACCGCTTGCAAGCGGAATTGCAAGCGGCGCAGCTGGCCACCCTAAACATGCAAAACAGAATGCTGCAGCTGGAGAATAGCGCCGACCATATGAGTCAGCTGGAATCTCACATGCCACATTATGCCAATGCAGTTCAGGGTCCAACTGAGAAATGCTCCAATACTTTGTGCCAAGGACGAGTGCGAGATTTGCTGCAACAACTGGAAGCCTACAAAAACGAGTGTCTGGCCTGGAGAACAAAATCTGCGGAGAACGAAATTCACATGAAGGAGCTGAATGAAAAAATTGCGAGAATGAACGACCAGCTAGAGGAATATCAGTCGATGGTGAATCGATTTCAAGAAGAAGACGAAGCAAGACGGTTGATGGCCGAGTCGGGTCTTTGTCCGCAGCCCGAGTGTATCGAGCTGAGGGCTCGATTCGAGGATATCGAAGAAATGCTCACAGGCAGTTTTCCAGACGGAGAAAAGGCTACCACGGGTACGACAGTAGAGGCTGAAACAGAAACTGACCGAGGAGGTACTGCCAGAGGATCCGTGACGTCACTCTACTCCCTCAGAGTGGGCCCTGCGTCGCGAAGCGCGTCACCAGGCTTAGGAATACAGCTAAGTGCGTTTCAGAGTTTGGCTGAGAATCTCAAAGAAGAAAATCGAACCCTTTGTGATCAAAATGAGTCATATAGAGCTCTGATTGAGGAACAAGGCACGCAGCTGGACTTAAAGACTGAGAAACTGGACACTTGTATTCAAGAACTGAGAGACACAAGAAATGATCTTGAAACAATGAGAACTGAGCTAGAAGTCACCAATCTGACACTAGAGCGGCTGAAGGATACCAACTCAAGGCAAAAAGAGCAAATCAAATCACTGCAGGATCAAATGCACAAAATTGAACTGGCCGGAGTTCCCAAAAGTGTGGCAGGATCTGAAGTGGCGGTTACGGAAACGTTTGTGAAGAAGAAAACTCGATTTGGTCTGGTGGAGACAAAATCGAGACTTTTTCAGACTGATATGAGTATGCAACAAATTGACGAACTGACAGACGCTCTAGCGGATATGACGCAGACACATGACGCACTGCGGAATCGCTACGACGCCGAAACCAGCGACTATGATTTCAAACTGAAGCAAGCGGCTGAAAACTTAAGGGTCAAGCATGATCTAGCCGAAAGTCTGAACTGGCAGCTGCAACAGCTGCAGCAGAACTTTCAAGACTCCCAAGAGCGTTGGAGCGCCGAACGAGAATTTCTGACCAAACGGGTTCACGAGTTAGGGCCTGTAGCCGCGAGAGTCCCCCTTTTGGAAGCTGAACTAAATGAAGCTCAAGAAGACTACCATAAGTTGCAGATAGATTTCCGCGAAAAGAAAGAGGCTTACGAACGCGCCTTGGAAGAAGGTCTAAAAGGAACGCTGAAAGGACAACAGGAGACAGAAATATACTGGATGGACAAAACAGAAGCATTGAGAGAAGAACTGGCGAACACGAAAGAAAAACTGCAAAAGCTGGAAACCGAATACAGAGACACAAATCTGAAACTACGACTAGAAAAAGCTGAAACAGAGCAGAAATTGAAAGATGCCGTTTTAGAAAGCGGAAATTTGCAAAATTATATGCGAAGAGAAACAATAGCGAAGGAAGTGCAGACTGTGCGTCTGGTTCAAGATATTGGCATATATTGTAAGCCAAAACGGCTGGACAAGTGGACCTATATTATCGAAGGAGATTTGTACGATGAGAAGAAAGAGCAAATAAAAGTGCTTCAAGGGGAACTAGAGACGTCAAAGCGACAAATCGAGACACTGCAAGAGAAAACGGACGAGTACAAACGAGTGACCACGACGGAACACGAAGCGAAAATAAAGAAACTGATGGA
This sequence comes from Trissonchulus sp. WLG1_4, assembly GCA_030248245.1. Taxonomy (NCBI): domain Eukaryota; kingdom Metazoa; phylum Nematoda; class Enoplea; order Enoplida; family Ironidae; genus Trissonchulus; species Trissonchulus sp. WLG1_4. The sequence continues at coordinate 12,564 of JASANF010000869.1, forward strand.
CATTATTACTGGTCACTTGGAGGAACTGGAAAAACTGAAAATGGACCAAATTACGGAAATAAACGAGAAAACAAAACTGGAAGGAAAGCTGGAATCGGCCCTGAAAGAATGCGACACTCTGAAACGGAAGGAAAAGTCAAATTTGGAAAAGCTAGAGAAGGAATTCAATTTGGTGCAGAAGGAGCTGAAGAATGTAGTCAACCGCTATGAAATCGAAAAGACGGCATTGGAAATCCGTCTGCGAGATGCCGAAGAAGATTTGGGTCGACTCAGCTGGAAGCTGGGAACAGTGAAACGGGAAATGGCCACTATTCTAGAGAAGAAAGGTGTTGATCCAAGCGACATCCAGCGCATCACGGAAGCCATTAAGTTTCTGCCGTCTGAACTGGCCGTCAAACATACGGGCGAAACGGGTGGAGTGGCAAAAGGTCAAGCTGAAGAAGCGATTCCTTTGGGTGGTATGATGGATAGTGGGATATCAGTAAGGAGCCAGGACAGCCCATCCAGAAGTGTCCCACAAACAGAACCAGCCGGGCTGAGAGCCCTAGCCATGAGACTGACGAAAGAGAACGCACTGCTCAGAGAGGATCTACAGCAGCTACGGCAAAGAGTCAAAAACGTCATCGCTGCTTTGAAAGCAGCTCAATCTGAAGAGCTGGATGAAAACGGAGATACTATTGAGGAAATCATGGAGCATGCCGAAAAAGTGGCGGCAGGCCAGCCCATAATGTCTGCTGAAGAAGCCATAGCACGAAACGAGGAAATAGCGGCCGTACAACACGAAGTGTTGGTGGCGCTGGAAGGACTAGATGCAGATATTGATGTGGTTCTAGAGGAGCACTTGAAAGACGCCGTCACTGAAGAGCATATTGAGGCGGTAATAAAAAGACACGAAGCTAGCGAGAAACGACTAGACCGATGGCTAGCTGCTGATCTGCAGCAGGAAAAATTGGAATTAGAGGTCATAGGTCAGTGGTATGACCGTGATAAGCCAAGGTTGAATAAACTGTTGTCTGACTTGAAGGAGGATCATTTTGAAATGAAACGACAGAAAGAGGATATGGCAGTAGAGCTGCAGTCTGCGATAGGAGACTACAGGATGCTGCAACATTTGCACAAGGAGGCGTGTCGAGAGCTAGAGTTGTACAAGCGTGAAGAGCAGACTCGGATCGAGAAAATGCAGAAACAGCGACAAACTGGCAAGACAACATCTCAGAGCGAAGGAAACTTGGTCATACCAGCAAAAGATGACGACCCGGCTAGCGAAAAATGGCGCCTGCAGGCTAGTAAAATGTTCAAGGAAGTTGTACTTTTAGAAAACAAGTACAGAGCAGCTAAGTATGAAAAACAAGAAGCAAATGATGAGGTGAAGCAAATTCGAGGCAAGTTGGAAGTTGTGCGCGCGACTTACGAGAATGAACGAGATAAGCTGTTAGCTAAGCTAGAACAGCTGACGGGTGAAACGTGGTCTACAGAAGCTGGGGAAGATTACGTACGAGAATTGCAACGCAATTTGGAAATTAAAAAGCAGGAATTGTTTGACTTGAGTTCGAGATACGAAGCTGATCTCCGTCAACTGCACGAAGAACTATACGCGGAACGGGCTAAGAAAGGGAACGCCGAGTATATAAAGCATCTAACGCGAACACTTGACGAGAAAGACACAGAAATCATCGAACTTCGAGAGCAACTGAAAGACAACGTTGATTCGACCGCCCCTAGCAGTCAAGTGAAACCTTCAGGTAGCAAAATGCTGTTGAAGCGACAAATGGAGAAAGAACGAGAAGAATTCAATAATGTAAAACAGCAGCTGGAACAAGAAAAAGTGGAGCTAGAAGGGAAAGTGGTGGACTTGAATATTAAATTCAAGAGCACCATGACAATACTGCACGAGAAAGAGAATATCATAAAAATTCTAGAACGAGAGCTCAAGTCTGCCGAAGATTCACTGACCACACAGAAAGCCAGTCACAAAGAAGACGTTGAACGGTTTGAAGCTCAACTAGTTGCCATGGAAAGTGCCAAAATGGACATTTTGAAAACAGCAGCAGAGCACAAAACCGAAAAAGTTGCTCAAATCGAAAAGTTGTGGAAACGTGAACTGAAGGATATCAAGGAACGCTATGAGGCGGAAATAAAGTCGCTCAGACGAGACCTGGTGGCGGAAAATAATCGCTTAGAAAACTGCCGCAAAACTGGTGACCAAAAACTAAAAGCCATCAGCACGATATTGTGCGAAAAAGAAGATCAAATACGAATTCTGGAAAAAGAGCTGCGATCTCTCGAGGATGGGCTAAAAATGCAGAAAGAACGGACTTCTGCTGATGTGCGAGAACTGACGGAAATGCTAGCCTACACGAAGCAAACTTTGATGGACCACGGAATCAGCTATCAGTGGCCGGCGGCCTCAAAGCTTGAAGTGCCAGCTTCCGCGCCGCCACCAATAGCTAAAGTGCAACCGACAGCCAAAAGACCACTACTTATTGCCCCCGAGACAGAGTCTAGCTCATCAGATGCCGAGTTGGCACCGAAACACGACAGCGCAACCGATAAATCAACAACCCCCACGCAAATGGTTGCCATCGCGGAATCACCAGAATCTCAATCGGAGTCTGTCTCAGATTCTTCGTTTGATTGTATCCAGTGGAAAAAACTAGGCCCGGTTCCGGATGAAACTGTGATTGAGGGACTCATAAAGCCAAAAATAGAAATCGAGAAGCGAGAAGCGGAAGTGCAGACGGATGAAACGGGTCTAGAATCGGGATTATCGTCGACATCAGGGTCTAGTGGCGCCATCTCGGAGCACCTGGTCACGGACAAAATGGCACCGGCCTATTCCTCTTCCGATACTAAAGATGCTGAACAACAAACCGATCCAGAAGACAGCGATCATCTGCCAGACAATGTTGCTCATGAGACGGTGTTTTTGGCGGCATCGAGTCGAGAAAATATTCATGTCGAGAAAACCGTACCACTGCCGGAGACACAACCCGTCGAAAGTGGCTCGTCTATGGTCGGTCGAGCTGACAGTGGCGCCAATTCGCCAGTTTCAACTGATCGACCATTGCGGGTAGGAAGTCCGACAACTGAGAAGCCACGTATAACTATCGAAGAACCCTCGTCTAGTGACGAAAAACCGTCTACATCAGAAAGAAAGCCAAAACCAGGGCCGATAAAATTTGTCTCTATCACGAGACCGACAGACGAACAGACAAAATCGATGCAAAATCGCTTCCCGCCCGATTCGCTTGAAACACCCACACCATCCGTCAGTGCGGACAGCAGCTTCGAAACAGCACAGACAAGCGTGGAACCTGAAACAGAAATACAGCACGAGCCTCTGGTCCATAAACCGAGGCCCACAGAGGACAGAGTAGTGCAGCTGCAGAAGGAGTTGCACATGGCAAATAGCGAGCTAGAAAAGTGCCAAGAAAAATTGCTGAGCGAGACAAAACGACTGACGGAACAAAATGATGAGCTGCGAGAGAAAGAAAGAAGTTTGATTCAAAAGTATGTCGTTAGTTTTAAGAGTATGAAGAAGCTCTGTACCTAGCTTTAGGACGTGCAAGATAATTTTTGGTTTAGCTATTTGTGAAATACACAATTTCAAGCTGGCAAATATTATTTAAAATTGATACAATATTTGAAAAGTACAATGAAGTTAAAGTACATATAATATTACATGAACTTGAACCAGTCGTGTTTCAAAAAAAGAGTCATATCTGACAGCAAGAGTATACAATGGAATGAGTATTACACTTAGCATTGGCCAGTGTAGCAGCGCTTTAGATATTAGCGGTAAGACAAAACAATAACTGAAACTGGTTTCTTGACTATGATCTATTCACTAAAAATTTGTCGGTTAATTGACGCAAATTAAACTAAAACCCCTTGAATTTTCTGTGAACTGACCAAAACTGACTTCTCACCTGAGTTAGTCATTGTGGTAGATCACGGTAGTTAAAATGTGAACAATAGAACATGCAGCTGATTTTCAACATATACTACATCATCAACTAGAATCACTTGTTACAGACTCCGGAGTCAAAGCGGAGTCGGAGTCACTTGATCCCGGAGTCAAGTGTCAAGCAACTAGTGCATCTGTAGTTCTATACGCTTTGACTCCGACGTCTGTAGCAAATAGTTTTTTTCAGCACTGTACCGTCTTTATCAAAATCGTTTGGGTTTATTGTTAAAAGCTTGATTTTGGTCACTTAAAATTTACCGCTTACCCTACTTTCTAATTATGTACTCTTGCTAACCGTCTTTGCAAGTTGCTGCTTATATACTCTTGCTATTGTGACTATTTCAGGATTTCTGAGCAAGAAATGCAGCTGGAGCAAGCAATCGAAATCGCAGAAGGACTGCAGCGCGATTTGGATGCCAACGACAAAAAGCACCAGGAAATGTACATGGTCATGTTCAAGAAGGGACAGGACTTGGCCAAAGCAGAGATGGTAGGGGTCTCACAAGAGAAAGAGAAAATAAGGGCTTATGATGACTATTTCAGTGGGCTAAGGGCCGATTCATACTTGGAGCCGTATGTCCGGTCAGCCGGCAAAATTACGAATAATCATGCCATATTGCACCTACATTAATAGTGGATGTAACTATATATTTATTAATGTTTACCAACTTAACGGAATATGGCTGCAAGTATGGATTAATCTACTCTAAACCTGTAGTTTTGGTCCGAACCAAAAGCCTTGTTCAAAACTAGACGTGAGAAATTTGATTTGAAATTGATTATTAATAAATAACCCAGCATTTTTTTTGGCAGCATGCTGAGATGTGGTTTTTAGTTTTTTTGCCATTTTTGTTTGCATTTGACGTAAAATGGAGATAAGGAATGTTTATGCTTCATTCAAGACAATTATTGTTTAGAGTGACGTTCATAGTTTTGCTTTGTTTGCGGTATAATTGTGCATTTTCTTTATTTTGTTACCATTTTGGGTTTTCCTTATTATTATTTGAGTCTGTTGAACAAATTGTCATAACTTTGCAAACCGATGAAATCAAGTTCAACTTTCTAAAAACCATATAATTGTTTTCACTTCACAAAAACTCATCAACTTTTAGTTTTTCACAAATACAAAACTTTATGCCTGTGAAAATCGGTTCACCAAACTTCTAAATTTACCTAGTTAGTAGAAATATAGAAAAACATATCGAGATTTCACGCGGGAAATTACCTACCTGTTCACTCATACACAAAATTTGAAAAACCAAACAGATTAGAAACTAAACGCAAACTCTTGGGGTCGATTTCGCAAAGGTTGTTTTATAAAACCATCATAAAAATTTCAGCAGAACAGAGAGCACTGCAGCTGCGTAAGAAAATCTACCAAATTCGTAACGATCATGCGATATATATTTCGTAATGAAAATATTATGTGCCAATCAGATGAAACGTACGTAAAAAACCATGGTTTTATAAAACCACCTTTGTGAAATCCACTCATTTTGTTTTAGTATGTAACATCTTTATTTTTATTTTTTATTTTCAGTTTTTTTTTATTTTCAGTCTAATTTTGACACAGGGGACCTGTCCAAGCCCCCCGCTGACAGTACCCTCCCTGCCGGGGACATCCCGGGTTATTTATTCCCTAACGGTCACGTGACACAGGTTTGTTCGCAGGACATCATTGGTCAATGTTATTAAGCCCCAAGATGTGGGGTCTGGGGTGGTTGTGGTGTAGTGGTGGTTATCTGAATGAAACTTTTTGGCGCTTATTTTGGTAGTTTTATAAGTTGTAAATATTTTTTTAATTTTTAAGTTTATGTTTTAATACGTTTTTTTAATTTGGTGCTAATTGACATTGGTATATCATACTTGTATTGCAAAAACAGTGCAATTACTAACGCCAATTATAACTAAGTGCACGCTACTAGAGTTTAAGTACGTTGGTGCCCCATAAACTGACATATAATTTGCTTACAACTTAACATAACGAGTCAATTGACCACATAAAAATTAATCGTAGTTATGCAACTTTTTCGCTTTATAATTTATTAATTAGTTTGCTGTTATTTTATTTTGCATAATTAATAATATATTTTGCGCTCAGTTAACTCTTTTGTGTTTGTTCATTAATAACCTGCTAAAGTGACTGTGACATTTAAACTTTGCATGAAATGTTATGTACAGTCTTTAAAACGGAGAAGCTTTAAAACTTAAATAATAACAAAACGTAACACATGATTATTAATTAGATTTTTGTCGAGCATATGAAATTATGTAGAGCAAAACAAAGGCGAGTAAGCGATTGTCCGCCATATGGTAGACGTTAGCTCGCTTGAATTTGGAAATTCATAGAGTTAGTTCAACAGTTAAAGTTCATAGGGCCTTATCCAAACTGGATTTAGCGGATTCGGATTTAGCTAAATCATGCATTTTGGATAAGCGTTTAGGATTTAACTTGCCTGCTGGATTTAAGCCGGTGCTATACTTCCCAAAACTCGCTTTCTTTGAACCCTCGAACCAACTTCTTCGCGCGCTTTGACGAAGCAAAGCTCATTGTTTTGAAGCCGAAGCTCACATCGCTTTTTTTCAAACGGGCTTGCTTCAAAGCAAAGCTGCGCTTTAAAGCGAGGCCGCGCTTTGAAAATACAAATCTTGCTATACTTTCGCGCCAAAAAGTCAGCGCGCGACAAGTTCGTGCTGCTATGGTTGATTTTAAAATTTGAAAATGGCGCAGCAAAATAAACTTCTGAGAACATCGGCATCGAAATTCGTATTTTCAGGTTCTTTGTTTTCCAAACTCATTCAAAAATTTCAAAGTTTAATATTTTTAAATACAAAAAAGTAAAATAAAGGATTTAAAATAAAGTGTAGAAGACCTAAAAAGTACTAAGAATAATAAATATGCATGAAATTACATTACTGTATGATTTAAAATAAACGTAGAAAATTCCAACGCGCTTCGAAGCGCTTCGAAAGTTGAAATGAATTCAACTCAGGCTGCTTCGAAGCGCGTCGAAGCAAAGCGCGGCGTGGCATTGGAAAGCGTGGGAACGCTTTGGACGCTTCGAGACAAAGCCAGGCCTCGCTTCGAAGCCAAGCTTGGCTTTGCTTTGAAGCGCTTCGAAGCGTTCCAAAGCGTTTCCACGCTTTCCAATGCCAGGCCTCGCTTTGCTTTGAAGCGCTTTGAAGCGCTTCGAGATTTTTGTGAAGTATAGCAGGGGCTTTAGCCGATTTATCAGACTTAGCGTGCGCTAAATCCGATCCTTATCCAAAATGCGTGTCGGATTTAGCATGCTGACGGATTTAAACTAAATCCTAAATCCTAAATCCTTATCCAAAATTCAATTTTGTAAATCCGGTAAATCCTTGGATTTAAAATTGCACGCATTTTATAGCCGAGTTGATTCCTCGTAAATTTGCGGGGATTTACCGGATTTAGCACCTGGACCTGGGTTGCCCTCACATTATCGTTTATAACTTTAGACTGCCTTAACCGTTTTGGATTTGCAATACATCATTCGAAAGCTCATAAATTAGGCTTTTCAATGATGTAAATTTTCAAAAGTTGCACTTCATTGCCGTTTAAAAATACGGCCTAAACTATTTTATAATGCTATCATTGAAGTTATTTTCCAAATTTTTTGAAACAAAATGACTAGAATATAAGTGCGCGTCACATACAAATCATAAATCTTCATTATAGAAAAGCGAATATTATCTGAAAGGTGTGATACCTTGCTCAGTACATAGTAGGCATATCCGCCAATTAAAATGGGGTGGACATTGCACGCGATCCGAGACCAGCCAATACCGAAATGACAAGCCTACTACTGACTAAAGTGAGATAGTTTTTATTGCGTTGGTATTACTATTATTACCCCCCCCCCCCCTTGAAATCAAGGCGTAAAACGGCTAAGAGTACATAATAGGGAAGAGTATGACACTCCCCTGAAATCAAGACACCACCGTGGTAGTGTGCTGAAACGAGGGGGGGTCCCCCCCCCCCTGGAACCAAGCCATGTCTTGATTCGAGGGGGACACCCCTGAAATCAAGGCGCAAAACGGCTATTTCTCGGCCGATTAGCTAGAATAGGGAAGAGTGTCATACTCTTCCCTATTATGTACTCTCGCTATCATGTACTCTTGGTAGAATGTGAAAAACTCTAACAAGTTAACCGATTCCGACAAGCGCTTCTGTCTGGGATTCTTCACTTCAGGCATACCTAAGAACTGAACTGTCGTTTTGAGTTGATATTTTACTTTAGGAAGTTAATATTATGCCTTGGGTCTTACATCCAGGAGCGCAAAATAGCCCAGTTAAATGTCGCTGATGTGCTGAACTGAGGGGCGGTACCCACCCTCAGTTGAAGACGTAATACTGAACTAAGGGCGGGGGCGAAAGGCCTTTCTCAGTATCTTGAAATGTGGGGCGATACCCCCCTTATCAGCTGAGCACTATGTTTTGAACCGAGGGGGGCGGTACCCCCCCCCCCACCCGAACCGTACAAAAAAGGGCTATTTTGCGCTCCGCATTGGACGCAAGGTACAAGGCATAATAAGGAGAGTGTCATACCTTTCCATTAGATATGTCGTCTTGGTGTTAGATGTGAATTATGTATATATTCAGTTAGCGTTAAGATTTCGTGACGTAATTCATGGCCTGGAGCGCCATCTTGAATACTAAAAAATTCCAAATGCTATTATCAAAGTTATCTTATAAACCTGCTGTATTTTAAAACTGAGGCAAAAACTATAAAGCACCTAACGTACATAAAAACGACAAGTTTTCAGCTTTCAATTGGTGTACTGAACGATCAAAACCGTTGCGTATAACAGAAGTTACTAGCGACAAGCGAAACGACAATGGACTGAAATGCACAAAATGAAATTGGGCAGTAAAACAGTCTGAAAGTTTATTCGAAACTAATCCAAAAATTCATAAAAATTACATGAATAAAAAGTGCAAATTCAGAGCTTTCGATTGGTGTTTTGAACGTTCAAAACGGTTACGCGTAACTAAAGTTACAGGCGAAAATGGTCAGTCAGCCAAATGCGCAAAGTCAAGTTGTGTAGTACAACAGTCTGAAAGTGTTATCCAAAATTCATGGATTTAGCGGATTTAGCAGACTTAGGATTTAGCAGATTCAGCAGATTCAGTTAAAACGCTTATCCAAAATTGTTTGGATTTATTGGGTTTATCGGATTTCGCCGCGCGCTGAATCCGCTAAATCGGCTAAATCCTAGAATTTTGGATAACAGATTTAGCAGCGCTAAATCCGCTAAATCAAATCCGCTAAATCAAATCCGCTAAATCCATTTTGGATAAGGGGGATAGAGATTATCCATAGTCTGGGCCAAGCTTCAGTTTGGTATATGCCTGTACTGGTTACACCTGAGGCGAAAGTGCACTATTTCACACTAGTCAATCCTGTCGGGTTTATATTTCACAGAATCAGTTACTTCACGAGGATACTTTGGTTATGCGAGAGAAACGAGCCGGTGGCCGATTGGCTAGGCGTGACAGTCGTGCCACAAAACTGTCCTTGTGACACAGGCAGCGTCTGTGGTGACGGATCAAATCCCAGCCAAAAACCAATGTTTTGAACCTTTGTACAGGAAAGGAGTAAACAGTCTTATTATAGTCATTTGCACTGTTTCAGGAACTTGAAGACTACGCTTCCAGCTCTGCCCAGCACCACGACGTGGACGAATTCCAGGCCAAAGTTCATCGCGAGGTCAAAAAGTTACGGGAACAAGAAATGACTGGTAGCCGGTCCGAGGGCGGATTGTCCACGGATCAAATCCTACTGCAATTTTTGCGGGACGCTGTGTTTTATTATTTGCTTGGTAAAGACCCTAAAGATCATTTGCAGTGCATTATGAATATTTTAAACTTCTCAGATAACCAAAGAAACCAGGTTTTACGGATTAAAGGAAATCATTAATTTTCGAAAAAAATTTGGCCAGTTTCCGGATTTTGTACCACCGAGTTATGGATTTACAGACGGATATGCTGCCATTCTGACAACATGCATTTTGTGTGTGTGCTGCTTAAATTTGCACAATCTATGTATCTGTTTTGTCGTTTTGTTTTCACGCTTAAGGGTCGATTCATATTTACAGCTAACAACCGCTAAAACCGGAAAAGTTACAAAATAATCACATTCGTTCTTATTGGATGCATTACCTCTTAGTAATTCATTTATTTATAGATTTGTCGGCTGAACGAACGGTTGTAAGTATGAGTTGACTCTATTTGGTTAAACTGTAAGCAAGAAGTACAAATGTAATGAACATTTGGTAAACAATACAGTCTGTTTCAAATTAAAATGGATTCCACTCGTCAGAATTAGTGACGTCATGCGACGCCTTTGGTTGTGGATTCTGACGGCTAGAGTTTTGCCAGCAAGTAGTTAGCTGTCAATGTTCAGGTTTAAGGTTTTGAAAAGGGGTGGTTGTTTCATTCAAATTATGAATATTAACTAATTTTGTTGTTTCAGTTGCATTAACTAATGAAAATCAGATTTCAGTACCTAGTTAAAATTAACTTTAATTGCAATTACATACATACATATAAACACACACACGCAGAGCAAATCCATTTTCATTTGAAAACGACTGTAAAAAAGAGCGCTATGGGCTTCTCAGAGGAAACGGGCGTCCCTACCTGGGGCCTGTTTCAATAAACTCACAGGCGCACAGTTGTGACAAATTTGGCTGCAAAATCTGGTGATTCGTAATGAAATTATACGTGTATTCATTACGAATCACCTGATTTAGTACTGACAAATCTCACAATTGTGGGCCTGTGAGTTTATTTAAACGGGGCCCTGATCTAAGGTTAAGTCTAACAGAAAGCTACATAGCACGGATTTTATTGACAAATAAGACAGATGCTTGATATGACTTGTAAGACAGATATGATTAGTGACTCTTGAGATAACAGGTGACTTTTACATGAACTATACCAAAGACATTGACTTATTGACTTACAACCATCAACGGTAGCCTATCAGACCAGGGCCCCGTTTCAATAAACTCACAGGCCCACAATTGTAAGATTTGTCAGTACTAAATCAGGTGATTCGTAATGAATAGACGCATAATTTCATTACGAATGACCAGATTTTGCAGCCTAATTTGTCACAATTGTGCGCCTGTGAGTTTATTGAAACAGGCCCCAGACGTACCACCAAATTACAATCTTACAATTGTAACAATTGGAAGTGCAACATGTGATTCGTAATGGGTTTATATGACGAATTCGTAACGAATCACCTGATTTTGCACTTATAATTGTTACAATCGTAAGACTTGTAAAGTTGAGCAACAGGCCCGAAAAGCAGCAGGAGCGAAAAGTGGGATAATAACAATTACAGCCAATTGCTCTCCATTAAAAGTTTTTTACGAGACCCAGGGCCTCTTTATCATATGGTTAATTTAACCGTGGTTAAGTTAACCATGGTTAACTTAACCACGGTCGTCTTTATCATAAAGATGGTTAAGTTAACCACGCGTGGTTAAGGCCGTGGTTAAATTAACCACGCGTGGTTAACGGCTGGTTAGCGACATTTAACCACGGCGTGGTTAACTTAACCATGGTTAAATATTGCGTCTTTATCATAACACTAGTGCAAAATAACCACGGTGTGGTTAATTTAACCATGTGGTTAATTTAACCACGTTGGTATGATAAAGACGTTTCGTGGTTAATTTAACCACGGTATGATAAAGACAAGTTAAGGCCGTGGTTAAATTTTTTATGATAAAGACGGCGTGGTTAAATTAACCACACGCTTGATTCAAGGCAAAATTTTATTTAACCATATGATAAAGACGATTTGGGTAAATTAACCATATGATAAAGACGATGTGGTTAACTTAACCACGGTATGATAAAGACAAAAATTTAACCCGTGGTTAAGTTAACCACTGCGTTAACCATGGTTAAATTAACCTTATGATAAAGACAACGTGGTTAATTTAACCACGCGTTAACCATATGATAAAGAGGCCCCCAGACAGTCAACGCCTAATTTGATCAACACTTTTTGGCTCCAGAAAACCGTTAGAAGGTTCTGCAGTAAAAATCCTAAGTGCATTAGCAATTTAAAACTTCGAATTACCAGAACAGTATTACTGAGACATTTCAAAATTATTAAATTCTATTTGGCTGCTTAAAAGTTAGATAAGATAAATAAAATATTTTCAGACGAAACGCTCACGAAGCCTGAAATTTATATCTTAATTAGGAAACGTCAATCTTAATTGTTTATATTATACCAAGAGTACATAATACCTTCTCACTCTATATAGAGTGAGACGCTATTATGTACTCTTGATTATACGTAATAGCAAGCAATAGTCATATTTTACAATAGGGGACTGCGGAACAAAAGTCTCGGCACCATCTTGAACTTAATCCAAGGCCCCCTCAAACATCCATGAAGCCACGCCTCTAAATTGCTGGCACCTTTCATTCATTTTTGCGGCAACACTTGTGTAGAATTAGTAAAACACTTGTTCATGTTCTAGCTGCAATAACACGCCGCTTTTTCTGCTAAATTTTAGCACTTGACCTTTAACCGCTTAATAATTGTCCCAACCCCATTCCAAAGGTGGGGGCGGGTAAAATATCAAAAAATTGCGTTTAGCTGGATGATACATAGTTTAACTGGGCTACTCTTAAATTGGCAATATTATTCATTTAATTAAACCATATCAATTTCAAACAGACAAACAATAATGGCTGTGATACTGTAAATGCCATACTATAGCCCTAAATTTAATTTTCTAGTTTTCAATTTTTTCCAATTTCATATTTCCCTCTGATGTAAATCAAATTTATGTGCTTTTTTGGACATGTGATTCAAATTGGCAGACTGTTATCATTAACGCTGACTTCCACCACATTATTTTAGGTTACATAATGATAGACCACATCCATAAAAATTTTCCAATCTTTCAGAATGAAACAGAGATACTCAATTTTATACTCTTTTTAAATTACAAATGACAGGTTCCAATTTGGCCACATTTCTTTTGCAACACTTAATTTTCCCCATTAAAAAGCAAAAACACTTTCACAAAAAGGTTTCTGACAGCTACCCAATTTTTCACTTGATTTTTGAACGTTGCATCAAACAAAATTAAAAACCGTCAAGGGTTATTGTTATATTACCTTTCCTACCCATTATTTTTATCATTCCATGACGAAATCTCCGATACTCAGAAAAATGTATTTGACTCAAAGAGTTACAAATGAATTGCATTATTCTAGTAAACTCATTCGTAAACATCGCTTGCTGACATTAACGTGAACAAATTCCGTTATAACTCGTTTGTTAAAGCACGAAAGTAAGCTGCAGAAAATACAAAATATCGCCTTGTTGCGTTATGCTACACGGCGCACCCATCCTAGGAGCTCGACCTTAACGCATTATAGCACAACTAAATTATATTGGCAGTATTTTATATTACTGGCATTTTCTTTTTCAATTACTAGTATTAGTATATACTCTATTATATACGTAACACCACAGTCGTTCATCAAATATGGTTTTTCGTTTATTTTCAACTATATAATAGTTACCTTTAAAGCAATCAGAACCTCAGTTTCAAAAAACCATACTTTTTGTTGACACCATGAGATTTGGTCAATAAGTTTCAGTATTTTGTATATACTGGCGTTTTAGTTTTCTATTAAATTATTAATTGACGGTTTACACTCATTTATTAACCGTAAAGGTGAAAGGTCAAGAAGCTCTGAGTAAGGGTCAGCAGTGGGTGCAATGACAGCACCCATAGGGTAGCCACAAATAAACATCGAATTTCTGCCCAAATATAAATTTGTGTGTGTGTTGTGGATGAAAACGGCCAATAGCGAACTGGTACATAATATATTAATAGTGGTACAGTACGGCTCAAAATTAACATCATATGACTCCGGGGTCAGCATCACTGTCTTCATTTTGCCGTCAGTAACTGCAGTCAACCCATTGACGTCACAGGTCCAATCTTACTTCCGCTAGTTTTCATTTTCAATAACTGACAGTAAGCATCAATATTAAACGTTTGAATGTTTAAACGCTCACTTGTTTAACCGTTTAAACGCGGTTAAACGTTTAAACGTTTAAACGCGTTTAAACGTTTAAACGTTTAAACGCGTTTACGTTTGAACGTTTAAACGGTGAAAAAACGTTTACAACCGGAAAACGCGTTTAAACTAAACTAAATTAAACAACAGATAAACGTGCCCATGGTTAGTCATGACGAGACTACCGTGGTAAACTAACTGCTGACAAGAAGTCCAAAGACCATCTCTCACGAGGGCCGCCTTGGCACATTGCATGCTCGTTCACCTTGGTGCACGAGCAAAGTTCGATGACCATTTAGAATGTCAGCGCAGAAAATAAAACAATACCTGCTTTTTATTAAAACCTGCATAAAACCGTCCTCTCACGCACCCGCTTGTGAACAAAATGCTCCCTCGTTTGAAATGACCTTAATGTAGCATTATGGTCTATGTTTTTAAAGTATGTCATGCGGATAGTTGAGAAACGATTCCCCAAAGCTACCTTTGAGCTTACGAAATCGTTCATTTATTTTTATTTTTTTGTTTCATTCCATGCCCGTCATTCATTACGTCTATTTTGTGATGCCACTGTTTGTTAAGCCATGGCCTAATGAACGTACCTAGTTTTCCATTCAAAAACACCCACTAAACACACCTACGAGTGGCAGTACCTCCGGATCTCTAGTTTCCTTGTGACAGTTTTTATAGTGTAATTTTATTGTCACAGTACACAATGACAAAGTTTTGCTTCGGTGATGATTTTATCAAAATTGATTATTCTTGTCAGGCTTTGATGTTTTAAGGTGGTTAGTGTCGCAAAAGCAGTTTTGCTCATAGGCTGCAAAATGAGAACTTTTTGCTTTGAAATTGTACGTTCACTAAGAAACTAGTGAAATGCCATGTGGTGTCAAATAAATACTGCCAGACACTAGACCACCAATATCTACCAATACTTTTAACAAATCACCATTTTGAGCCAGACATCACACAATAGAGACATTAAAAGTTCAGAAAATCAAGCCAGATATCAGATTGGCCAGCTTGTGAAGTACATGTAAAGTTTTGACGCACAATTTTTTGCAACAAATAAGAAAAATAAAAAAAAATGAAGGTTCGTTTTTCTTTTGATTTCAAAATAAGTGTCTAATTTTTTTGCAATTTATCATTATTGCTGTGAGTACTTTACAGGTTACGCACAGTTTCACAGTTCAAACAGGCATTACTCCACAACCACTCAAGCAATTTGCACTAAATTCTGTGTGCAGAAACTAGAGCATATGCGCTTTCACTTTGTGTAAAGAATCTAAACAAGAAGTTTTTTAATTGTGACGAAATTATCGAATGTGAATAGCTTTTCAAAACGTCATTTTTCCGACTTTGCGACTTAACTGCTAACTGTATGCTGCATCAATTTTTGTGAAACGTGGCAAAAATATTTGTCTTGAACCATATTTTGAGAATAAATAAAGAACAATGACCTATCTTTCACTCAAAAAGTTTTATAGTCGCGCAAAATCGACTGCTTTCGCGACACTACCCCCTTAAGCCCCCACAATGCCAAATTTTATTTGTCGAAGTCTGAAATTTTTCATCAATACCTTAGATCACAGAGCCGCGTGTCAAACATGTTGATTTGTTTTTTAAGATACATGATAGTCAGTAGTATGTAGTTGTCCTAATATTTTAAAATACTTCGATGCAGTTGTAGAATGTGAATTTTGTGAAGTTCTTCTTACAAATTTATGCATAGAAGCATAAATTTGAAAATATTTGATTGATCAAAACATTTTCAACGACGAACCGGACCCGGTACAGTGAAACAGCCGTCAACATTTTGCTGTTCGTTGAATATGTAACAATATTGAGCGCAAATCTTGCTACAATAACTTGATTCCACTCGACGACAACCTTGTATCAAGTGTAGAGAATAATACCTTGTAGGGAATAGTACCTTGGTTATAAAGTCTGACAAAAATAGTTGCGCTATTTGAGAAACCGAAGCATGTGATTTCGTTTCGAAAAGAATAGATTTTGACCATCAAGAGTACAGCAAGTAGTCGCTGAAGTCATGCCACTAAAGTAAGTAAGTGGCGCAGCTTTTTTTTTGTTTTGCCCATAAGGTGGTCGAGCACATTTTAATGCACAGATTCACCTCTTCCTCCTTGCGCTGCTAAACCAGGCGACGGGTGTTAGCACCTAACGCAGGGAATGTCCTATAATAGTTTTATAGTTTAGAATTTTCGGGTCACGTGATCCGTTTGTTCGTTTTGATTTAAAGTTTTTATTTAGGGCAAGTTTTGATCCCTTACTTCCGATCCCGCCCGAAAGCGACGTACAGTCGCAAGTCAATCAGAAGTTTAATATTTAAATTTTATTTTAAAGTAAGGTAGTTTTTATGTGTTGTCTTTGGTCGGCTTGTATTGAATTTTCACTAACTTGTGTTCTACGATTCTTGAATTTACATTTTATTGAGGTGAGATTTAGAAGTAGGAACGTAAATGTACTATACTGTTAGCAACTAGGCTATAGATATGTATATACATATTTACACATCGCTCGCAATGAATTTGGCCTGTTTCAGGTAGGTTCTACCAAATTTAAGGGATTAAGCCTGGTTCATAAGGACAGTCCTTGTTCCTAAGAAATGTCCCTGTCCCTATGCGGGTTTGATTCATACTTTTCTGGTGTTTTTTCCTTTTTCCCTGTGTCTAAGCTGCTTTTGATTCATACTTGTCCCTAAGCAGGTCAGGGACTGTCCTTGAGCAGCCATAAGGACTGTCCCTATGTCCCTAAGCAATGTTGAGCAATGTTCTACTTTGTCCCTGTCCGTAAGCAACTCGGCCAATCAAAATACGGCAGTTACGGCATGTGACACTAAGAACAGCCAATCACGGACTAACTCACCTACTAGTGAAAGAATGACGTAGGGCTGTGTTACGGTATTAATTCTATCTTTCTTTTTGGGCTATTTAACACATTTTTGCGTGAAAAAATTTATTTTCATTTTTATACCTACCTGAAATATACTAAAAGTTGATAAAGATGTTCTAGTGGTCATAATTCCATGAGTTGGTAGTCGAGTGGTTAGAATTTTTGCTTCTCAACCGGATCAGCGTTCAAATCCCATATTCGAAATTTTGAATTTTCTTTTTTTCAGCCTATAAATGGGGTTCATAACTTTTTCAAGGTACATTAAAAAAACTTAGTTTATCCAATGACGTTTGAGCATTAGTTCATGTGAGAAAAACTATTTCATTGTCCTTAAGGAGTATGAATCAATCACCTCTAATTACAATCTCTATGGACCTAAGGGTCCATATTCTTAAGCACAGAGACAAAGCATGAGGACACTGGGACAAGGACACTTGGGACAGGGACAAGGACAGCGATTAGGGACAGGGACAATGCTTAGAAACGAGTATGAACCAGGCTTTACCGTACCTTGGGTTTATTCGCGACAGTTTTGGCAGTTACCTACAAATTTTTCAACAAACTGTCTTAAGCCCGGTTCATAGTTGTCCGTAAGGGCTGTCCGTGTGCGAGTCCGTGTCCGTGTCCGTAAGAGTTGTTTGATTCACAGTTGTCCGGATGTCCGTAAGAACTTGTCCGTGAGTGTCCGTAAAGGCTGTCCGGATGTCCGGAAGTCAAGGTGAATTCAGTTCAACTTTTGTCCGTGTCCGTAAGAAATTAGCCAATCAGATTATAGTTATTAGCCTTTATAGTCACGTGTAGGTGCGTGTACATAAAATTCCTCCGCGCATAGCAAAATAATGTTAAATTTCTAGTAATTTCAGCTCAGCAGCTTAATTTTAGTGTGCTTAGAATGTTTTTATTGATTTTTTGAAGCTTGCATTCTAATACACTTGGTACTCTGCAGAATGTGTAGGCGTTATTTTATATACATACGCACTGTCCGTAGAGTGTCCGTAGAAGTATGAATTAATGCTGCTGACGGACACGGACACGGACAAATGTTACGGACAACCTTCCGGACACGGACACGGACTCGGACACGGACAACTACGGACATTTCCGCACTACTATGAACTAGGCTTAAGTCGTCAACTAAAGACCGCATCCGCACTGCACCAAACATTCTTATGCTTCTTTTGATTACCCGTTCATTAAGATACGTAAGACTAGTTGAATAACCAATGTGAAAAATACAGAAACAGCTTGGTTCCACGTTTGGGCAGGATTTCAGTTGAGGGTTGAATCAAGATTTGTGTGCCCGTTCTTGTGCAATTTCCAAACTTTTTCTCCGTCTATTTGTTGTCCACAGCCGATCTTTTTACCCCGCAATTGATGATCTAATTGTAATTTCATTCGAATTTTCAATTGCTGGTAGTAGTAGTCCGAAGCTTTTTTTTGTCCTACATAATTACAATGTTAGTTCCCCGACGAAAATCCAACAAGTATGGTTTCTATCAAATGCACAGCAGTTAGGTGTCGCCTGGAATATTATACCTATAATTACAATTTTGAAATCGTCAAATATGTAAGCTTCCGATTAAAAAAACGAGTCAGTCATCATTCAATAAACTCAGGTCATAATCGCCTGTTTGCCTTGCCTCTGGTTACTCCAACCGTTCGTTAGTTTAGAGTAATGAAAATTCTCTCGTATGAGTCGCCTCCGGGTAGTAATTTGCCCTACTAGAGTATAATAATGACGTTTTTTGTCGGTATTCAAACTTTTTTGCAAAATAGTACCATTCTAACGGTTCTGTAGACTTCTGCAAGCAAAGTTTATAGTAGGTTTAAAAGTTTAAAAGTAGGCAAGTTGAAAATAAAAAAGTGTCTAATTTGGGTTGTTTTGATGATTATTTTTTCAATTAAATTGATTTGATTTGATTTGAGTAAAGCCCTTGAAATTCCACTAATTTGATTTAGCTTGACGCGGTCTTTTCAAAAATATATTAGATTAACTTTATAACACAAGACATGATTAACTTATGTTCATAAAATTCTGCAAGTAAATGCAGATGATGCATTTTAGTCGTTTTTTAAGATTATATAAACTTTGCTTAATGCTATGTTGAGTTAGCAAAGTTAACCCTACGGGCTGACCAAACAAGCACTTTTGTGGACGAGCGTATATTTTTTTCACAGGACGACAGGGAGTATTATTTTACCGTATCGGTAAAATTAAGCGCGGCATACACGTAGTTTTAATTTTAGACAGCATTAACCCACAGTAACTGTTGAGTAATAACTGTAGGTCAGTCACGGTAGAGACGGGGCCAGTTTTTGTTGCCACACTCTTGCCTGCGGATTTTCGTCATCACTGGGACACTAGTTTCACAAGTATTCAATAATGAAGAATAAAGATAGGCTAAGTATGTATATAGGTATGTATCTTGTGGATAATGATCAGCTGTTAATTCTCAAGTCTTGAGTGAACTCACAAATTTTCACATAATAGCCTACTTGTCACAAAACTGCAAGCAAAAGTTTATTGTACACTAAGACGACGCGCTTTGGCGACATTTATTCAATCCCATACAATATTTTGAAAATACATATATGACACTCTTCAGCACCCCAGCTTGGCCGCCGCGGACATGCTGCGACCATTATCTCCCCAAAAAGGCCACAACTGTGGGGGGGGTCCCCCCCTCAACCGTGGGGGGGACCCCCCCCCACAAACGAAGGTATACCTTCAACTGAGGGGGGGACCCCCCCCCCACAAACCAGACCATAGGTCTCAAACGTGGGGGGGGACCCCCCCCCACAAATGAGGGTATACCCTCAAATGTGGGGGGGGTCCCCCCCCACAAATGAGGGTATACCCTCAAATGTGGGGGGGGTCTCCCCCCACGTTTGAGACCTATGGTCTGGTTTGTGGGGGGGTCCCCCCCTCAGTTGAGGGTATACCTTCGTTTGTGGGGGGGGGTCCCCGTCACGGTTGAGGGGGGGGACCCCCCACAGTTGTGGCCTTTTTGGGGAGATAATGGTCGCAGCATGTCCGCGCTGCTAGGCCACAAACGTGGCCAGTGTCACACTCTTCCTATTATGTACTCTTGATATTACTATATCTAAATAGATTGGTAGAAATAAGCATAACGATATAGTTTGATTATAGCAAAAATTCATCGACTGTTATGGTGTAACGTGCGTAAATTTGCTATCGATAATCATTATCGATAGTCAACAAAGATAAACCTTCCGAGCTACGCATAGACACACGCACGCACACACACACACACACACCATACAAACACACAGGCACGCACGCGCTGTGCGCTGCACACAAAGCAAGTATGTCTGTGGTAGCTACACTTGGTCAGTACAACAGGCTTCAGTTAATGCACTAAAACTTCGCATGATTAACATGCCATTTTAGTTTCAGTGCATTGACTGAAATTAGTATGCCCGGCCGCTGAGGCGGCCGCGCAAAAATGCTGGACCCTGGGACAAAAAGAAACACGCAATTTCATTACGAAAAAATTAACTGCAAGCACCAATAGTACAGCTAGTTGTCACAAAAATTTCGCCACCTGTTTTGTCACTGGGTTCAGCAGTTTCTGGTCAGACATTTGTTATTCTAATTCAGTTAGTATAATTTATGAAAAGGCACTCAACGGAAGCATGCGATTTCATAAAGTTGAATTTTGGAAAAATTACTTTGACTTTTCTAGAGATAGATAGTCTGGTATTATTGACTTCCGGTTATGTTTCAAAATTATGATGGAAGAATTTGCATACCCTCTCCTACATCAAGCAAATTGCAACATCATAAATTATTTCTCGTTAGTTTATAATTTACATAATCAATTTATGTCTGAAAGCTGTTGCGTGATTTTGTGGCCGATTTTGTGTAAAAATAATGAGTCGTAATTTTTTAACAAATTTATTAGGCTAAGATTTTGACAAATCACGCAAATTAAGTTTGAAAGCTGTTTCTAGTTTTTAGCAAAATTAAGTAACCCCTGCTTGGTGTTTCACTTTCAGCTTAAGCATGTATGATCACCATGCTAGGGATAGTTTTATGGAAATGTTGTAAATGAGAATTTTAGCCAAACGATACTTGGAGGCTGTGATGTAGTGGTTAGCATTCTTGTCGTCGACGCGAGCAGCTTGTGTTCGATTCACGGCGCTTTAATTTCTTTCTTTCTTTCTTTCTAAATTGGGACCTCATTTTTTAACATAAAATCAAAGAAAATATTACCTTTGATGCTGCAATTTTTGATGAAAAATTATGTTAAATCCGCAGATCAAGTGAAATCAACTGGAAACGAAACTCTAATGTCATGTCGGCAGACACACTGATTGGCTAAGTAAATCTGCTAACACTGTTGTTTTTCTATTTTTGATTTAGTATCTGTACCAAAAGTACCACGTGTCTCTTACCTATTTCAAGTAAGGGAAAGAGTTCGTTTCAATGTTGAAAGGAAGATTATAACCCAGTTTTGAAAGAAAGAAAAAAGTGAAATTTATAGACTTTATTTATACTTTCGAATTTTTAATTGATCCGTGTGTTCACAACCTTTACAGCGAGAGACTTTCTAGCACTAAATTGCCTCTTGTTTGCTGTTCCAAATGGAATAAAAATGAAAGTAGAAAGTCATAGCAACAATCGTCTTAAGGGGGCGCTCCGGGAATCAATGATTTGGGCCGTATTTTTTAAAAACAGCCAAAATGACCTATCATTCTTGAAAGAAAGTTGCCCAAAATACTATTTCTGATGTTTTGACTTCATATCTCCATAGCAAAAAATTTGGAAAAATTTGGACAAATTACTGATTTTATTCGACTTTTACACAAATTCAGCAAGTAAGCCAGTGAATCAACGCTTTTTGAGGTTTTCCAAATAGCGATACGTAAATTTTATTAGTCGTAATAAAAAATTAAAACAATTTCATTGCACAAGAAACCATTTTCAGAAGCAGCTGACTCAAATATAGGCTGTGTGAATACAAAACCAATTTTTCGGCACTCGATTATAAAATGCTGGTAAGATATATTATAAAAATGCCCTTCACAGAAGGGCACCAATGTTAGTAGAATAGGAAAGCGGAAAAATGCTAATATGCGTGTTAAACACCCGGGACAAGTTTTGCCGCCGAGTAGGAAAACGCAGCTTGCTAAATGAAGCGGACAAGAGTTGTGTCAGAATAGGAAAACGCAGCTTTTTAAAGAAACGGACAAGACTTGCGTCAGAATAGCAATCGCCCTGCGACACGTCAGTGCTTTCTGCACCCTATTCGCGCGAATAACTAGGAAAAGCATTCTTGAAGCTTACTATCACATATTCACATGTCAGGACTTGTATTGTAAAGTAGATATACAGTTACTTAATTTAAATTTCTTCACATATTACATACATATCTATTTTTGTAAACATCTTTCCCGAAAGTTACGAATGACATATTTTAAATAAACATTTCACAGCAAGTACATACTAATATTCAACACGAAGCTTAATCTACTTAAATGTTTATGATGATTAAACACATGTACGTATAACGTATGTGTAAAAATATATAAAAACGAATGACCGGCGACCGCTATGATCGATTAATGATTCTTGTGAATGTACGACTCATTACAAGAATGTTTATTCCGGTCATGGCTTGCCTTTGTAAATAACATCAAGAACCAGCTATGTATACTATACTTTTCCGGCAACAGAGCAGCTCATGATAATGGCTGATTAGTTCGCGCGAATAGGGTGCAGAAAGCACTGACGTGTCGCAGGGCGATTGCTATTCTGACGCAAGTCTTGTCCGTTTCATTTAAAAAGCTGCGTTTTCCTATTCTGACACAACTCTTGTCCGCTTCATTTAGCAAGCTGCGTTTTCCTACTCGGCGGCAAAACTTGTCCCGGGTGTTTAACAAGCATATTAGCATTTTTCCGCTTTCCTATTCTACTATGTAACATTGCTGCCCTTCTGTTAAGGGCATTTTTATAATAATCCTATCCATTTTTCCGCTTGAGAGATTTAGCTTCAAATCATGAAAATGTTTTCACCGGTATCACAGGGGGGGGGGGGGGTTGCACAAGTTCTGGTTATTACGTAAATCTGGCAACAAAACAAATAGCACGCTGCAATGCACAGTAAATATATGGGTTTATATTCGAATACAAGACGACAGGAGTGGGTTTATATTCGAATAACAGACGACAGGAGTCCATCTATAACTGTTTTGGCTACACTGCTTCTTTTTTGGAAGAAAACAATTCTTTTTCCTCACAACAACGTTATATTCACGTTCAGCACCGCAAATTAACCTTTTTCACAGTTTTTCAACAAAACTAAGAAAATTCAAAAATTTGGTCAGTTTGACATTCTGGCACTTTGGCAGGATTGCCAAGGTGGAACAGTTCTTACGACGCGTACCAAACAGTATCAACCGACACGCCTGGCTTGTATATTAATTTGCAATAGAAAAACAGAACAAGCAGTTATCCCTTAAAGCGTTATACATTGATGAAATCATGAAAAATCATCTTTTCAACGGTATCACAGGGGGGTGCACCAGTTTTGGCTACTACGTAAATCTGACAACAAAACTAATAGCACGCTGCAATACACAGTATATGGGTTTATATTCGAATACAAGACGACAGGCCTCCATCTATAACCGTGTTGGCTGCACTGCCCGTAGGTAGCCTACCCACATAATACACGTAGGGTACCTTCCGAGCCCCCTCCCCACTGCTACAGTGGCACGATCAACTCCAAAATAGCAGATGCACTACAACCCCCACTACACTACCATGCATGCAAAAGATCAGACTTGGGCTGTTTGCGTGACGTCTCAAAAGCTGGCACATATTTTTACCGGACTTTGCCATTTTTCGAGGCCCAAAAAAGGGGTTTCCCCCCTCCCAGCAGAGCCAAAACGGCAAAAGCCTAGAACACCATTTTGCTAATGCCTCTATTCCCAACCAGATTGAAGATAAATAGCACAAAAAAGTGCCCCGCCAACGTGTATTTCTTGAGATTTGCGACCGGGAAAAAAAGACGGAAAAATCCGAGTTTGCGGGAGACGATTTTTCATATCTCAGGTAATACTCAACCGATTTGCCTGAAACTTGGCCAGCATATAGCCGTCCCCCAGGCAAGTACACATCACATACCAAATTAAAACAGATTTGCTTGCATAAATTTTCAGTTATTAAAAAAATTCATTTTAGTATCTCGCAATATGGTGTGTGGGTCCTATTCTAGGGTTTGGTGCTATCGCGCCAACCCTGATTTTTATACAAAATTTTGCACAATTATAGCCTTAGGCTCTGTGCAGTTGAACAATTTTTAGTTTTTTAAAATAAAGCTTAGAAATTTTTTTATATGAATTTTATTGCTCAGAGTTCGACTTCGAAAACACATAATGACATTTTTTATCCAAACCCGACATAAATATTAAAAGCCAAAATAATGTTCAACTAGAAAAGCACGTAAGCTACATTTTGGTATATAAAGTGTGACTATACGCAAACTATAAGCAGAGTTATCGTTTGCCGAAAATTCACTCACGTTTGGTGCTCTGGGAGTCACGTAACATGATCACGTGACTTGAAATTTTGCCTCCAGTGTTCTTTTGTGCCATACTACATATATGTATACTAAAGTTTGACATTTGCCAACTTTTTTGCCAATTTTCGATGTAACCCCCGATTCCCGGAACGCCCCCTTATGCGCGGTTCATACTTGTCCTTAAGGACACAGGGACAGAGATACGGACAAATTTCGTTCAACTGCTGTGAAGCACTGCCTGAATCATTTTGTCTCATGTTTTGTGTACAAACTGGACTTGGCGGCCACCAAGTCAAGTTCACGCGGCCACCAAGGTCAAGTCACTTGACCCAAAATTTCTGCTTGCAAAAATGTGGCCCATTTGATCTGGTAGTTTTCTTAGAATCGCTTGAGGACAAAACAATAGGGACAAGGACAAGAACGAGCTTGAACCGGGCTTTACGGAGAATAGTGTGGTGCCGTTTAGTTTACAGTCCACTCGCCCATCGCTAGCCCCTACGCTTCACTCCACAGTATGTAAGATAGCTAACAGTAGCTATACAACGTTTCAAGTCTAGTACATAGTCACAGTATCGCGTTGTTTATGTAGATTCAATTAAGCCGCCTCTATACTTGCTTTTGCCCATAAGTAATTCCTCCCTTGCTCTAATGGGTCGCGCGCAAGTGCCAAGTGCAGGTCTGTAAGCTACTTAGAGAGCTCAGGCTAAGCTTGAGAGTTTGTTTTTAAGATCAAACTCTTTGAAAATCGCTTGGCGTCACTTTATGCTATCCTCCTAAAGCGTAGTACGGTAACAATTTGGTACCTTTCAAACTAAGACTCTTTTTTTGTTTTGCTGTATGGTTTTGTGCTTCAAAGTTATAAAAAACGTTTGGAAAAACAAAACTGCACAAAGTGACAAAAGTTGAAAAAATGGTCAATTTGAAAAAACATTCAAAACAAAAAATGCTCCAGAGCCTAGTTTTTTCCTTTGACCCCTGAGAATTAAAGTAAGAAATATGAAGTAAACTTATCATACGCAATCATACTCAGAAGTAAATAAATCATATTGCAATCTAGTTTCAGTTTAGATGACAGGAAATCCATCCCCGTCTTAATACTTAATTCTCAGGTGAATACGAAATGAGGCTTGCAGTAAAACACTCAGGGCCTTTTTCTAAAATGGACTTAACTGGACTTGACTTAAGGGGGTAATGTCGTTTTCGTGGTTTTTGACATTTCAGTGTAATTTTTGCGCCCACAGAACTCAAGCTATAAACGGACTACGGCTTCGAAACTTTAACCACATTATCTTTAGGAAAATATCCCCACCCGTTTTTTTCCTTTTTTAAAAATAGTTTGTAGAGTCGGTGTTATGGGCTTTTGAAAATTTTAGAGAAAAGTCAAATTACGTGATTTTTGCACAAAAATGTCATTTTCTCAGCGTAGAAACGACTTATCAACTATATCAAAAAAACGGGTGGGGATATTATGTCAGTGCATAACTGCAAAAAGTTTAGTAGTTGTTGGCTGATCTTGAGTTTCATAACTGTGGCGCAAAAATTAGTCAAAAAAACCGCTGATGGGGTGTATTCAAATGATTGCAGCAGTAAAATTGCAAAAGATAATCTGCTTTTAAATATAGGTTTTTTAAAACTAGAAGGTGTAAAAAAATGTAAAAAAGACCGCGCTAGTTTTCGTTGACGTTAAGTGCAGTTATGGTAGTTTAAAAAAACACCTAAAAACGCAATTACCCCCTTAAGGTGGTAGTAACGATTTCGACGATATAACTTTGAAGCATGTTTTTGTCGCAATTTTGAAACTCACAGCAAAACCGCAATAATTTTTGTAAACTAGACTAAAATTGTGATGTTGGTTTTTTTTTATTTGTCAAAATTCTTAGTTTGAGGCTAGCTACTAAATTGGCTTACTAAACAGTAAGCCAGCGTGGTAGCTAGTCTTATCTTGTACATTTTGAACTGAATAAAATATTATTTGTGTATATTTTGATCTAGTTTCATAAAATTATGGTTACTTTTAGACTAGTTTACTATTCGCTTCAAAAATTTCTAATGTAAGAAATCGTCGAAATCGTTACTACCACCTTAACTGGACTTAATTAAGTCCGGAATTTTGGAATGCAAAATCGGACTTAAGTGGACTTAAGTGGACTTAAGTGGACTTAACGCTGCCAGTGGACTTAATTAAGTCCAGTCGCATTTCTAAAATGTCACCGGACTTAAATTTAAGTCCGATCGCATTCCAAAAATAACAGTGGACTTAAGTTGCCGCTGGACTTATTTAAGTCCGACTTAACTTTCGCACGTTTCTAAAATGGACTTAATTAAGTCCACTTAAGTCCGCGGACTCAAATTTACACGTATTTGGGAGGATTTTAAGTCCGCGTAACTTTACGCGGACTTAACGGATTTAAGTGCTTGATAGCTCTTGCATAATCGATTATAACTTTTGACATACTGAACCGATTTAGATGATCTATATGTCAAATGATAGCTAAATAAATGGGCTTTTTGATGACATACTTTTTAAGTTTTTTTTATTTTTTTAAAGTTGCTATATGGTCGATAATTAGTCTTTTTTAGTCGATTACTGGCATTTTTATGGAACGTATGATGTTTCGTTTGGGCTGAAGTTTCAAGTTTAGAGCTGATAACCGTTGTAGGACTGAATTTTAAAGTTTGTAATAACATAATTTTCTTATAAAGCTTAAAAATTTTGTACCACTAACGAGTGTAGTAAATGTGGGTTTTCAGACTTACGCTTTGTCAAATATGGTTGAAAATAATCCAGATAAGACTATAGTGACACATAAATCCTGCTGAAAAAAATACGACACAGAAATTACTTGGTGTCGAGCAGTCATTAGTTGACCAAATTTGTTGTCCTATAGTGTTTCTTGTTATGGGCACTTTTGTTGTTTTTGATTGGCCGGGTGTTATTGATTACTCGCATACATGTACACGAGGTCTCGGTCTAGGGGGGGCTTGTCCCAAAATTTTCGACATTTTAGGGGGGCTGATCCCAATTTTTTGTCCCAAAAACGCAAAAATTTCTAGTTTTTGCCTAAAAGTGGGAAATGTTTTGCGAAATTCAGATTTTTTTAGCGATTTTTTCGCTCTTTGCTCATTTTTTAAGCATTTTAGGGCGATCTGGTGCAATTTTGGAGTTTCAAGGAGGGGGGGTTGTCCCGACGGGTCAAATCTGAAGGGGGGCTTGTCCCGGAATTTCAAATTTGGGGGGGGGCTTGCCCCCCCTCCAGACCCCCCCCATGTACATCTGTGATTACTCGTCTTCATCACGTGGTCCAGGTTTGTCATTTTTAGCCAATGACATTTGAGTCTTCACTATGTCTCGCTCGACCAGAGTGCCGCATCATCTTACATGTGCGTCTGCATTTGCGAAAACAACATAATAGTTTGTTTTTGCATGTGTGAAGTTGATCAAGAATTAACAAAAAGTAAAGTCCTTGTCCCTGTCTTTATATATGGGTGATTGATTCATACTCCTTGAGGACAGAGGAACAGTCTTTTACACGTGAAATAATGCTCAAACTCGATTGGATTAACTGCGTTTCGTTGAAAATAACTTAAAAGTATAATAATAGCATTTGCTAATCAAAGTAAAACTGAAATTAAAATAGCTCAGAACGGGATTCAATCCGTGGTTCCCGATTGAAAAGCAAAAAGCTTACCATCTAGACTACCAAGGGCTCGAAAATCCGTCGTAAAAGTGCTTTATATACTTGTAGAAATTTTTAGGGTGGATTTCACAAAGGTGGTTTTACTAAACCATGGTTTTACGTACGTTTTTATATAATTTGCACATAATTTCATTACGAAATATAGCCTGATTCGTTACGAATTTCCTAGATTTTCTTAAACCATGGTTTTAGCTCAGCTGAAATTCCAGCGAAACAGAAACCTGCTGTGCTGCAGGTTTCAAATTTCAACTGCGCTAAAACCATGGTTTAAGAAAATCCACGAAATTCGTAACGAAACAGGAGATATTTCGTAATGAAATTATGTGCTAATCATATGAAAACGTACGTAAAACCATGGTTTTGTTAAACCACCTTTGTGAAATCCACCCTTAGTGTTTCAGAAGTATATAACATTTCAAATTTTCACGCGAAAAAATGCTCAGAAACACATTTTCAATTACGCAACACAAACTAGCAGTTTTTCCCACTAGTCAGCCAGCAACTGTCTGATTGGCTGTTCTTGGTGTCACATGTAATATGCCTTAATTTGATTGATTGGCTGACGTACGTAAGACTGCTTCAGAACTGTCCCAAAGATGCATGAGTGAAAGTACATATGAATTAATCGCAGGTTAAGAACAGTATCGAAGACTTCGCAAGTCTAAATCAATCTGAGGCCAATGACGAACCACAAGACCATACTGAACACAGAGACAGCCCTTAAGCGCGGGCATACACCAGCCTTAAACGAAAATTTTTGTTTTAGAATGGTAGAATACAGTTATTACAACCTTTTAAAGTTGTTCAGGATGTAAATTTAAAAAATAAAAGCATAAAAAATTTTAAGATTTACATGGCTGAAAAGCGCAATTTGTGAGCTTTCGAATGACGTATTACACATGCAGAACGGTAAAACTAGTCAAAAGTTATTAACATAAACTCGTAAGCCACACAGAGTCTTAAAAGCCGAAGTTATTTTAGGAATGCAATCGGACTTAATTAAGTCGGACTTAATCGAGTCGGACTTAATTAAGTCTGTGTTCCAAAAATACTGGACTTAAGTGGACTTAATTAAGTCCGCTGCAAATTTAAGTCCACTTAAGTCCGACTTAACTGGACTTAAACTTGCAGCGGACTTAATTAAGTCCACTTAAATCCGGTATTTTTGGAATGCGTTTAAGTCCACTTAAGTCCGCTGGTTTAAGTCCAGTTAAGTCAAGTCCAGTTAAGTCCATTTTAGAAAAAGGCCCTCAGAAACAAAATTCTCATGTTTCACATGAATCAACTTTTTATTGTGTATACAGAAAAGCTTTCTCTATCAAATTTTGCCTTTCCCCTCCCAACCCCTGGAGAATAAATTAACGAACACTTTGAAAATGAAGCGGATAAGTTTCACTTCCCTTTCCTTCCTCACCCAAAAAATTCTTTCTTTAATTTTTAAAAGAAATAATTTAAAAATAAATCACCGCCACAAACAAACAATTAAAAAAAAATGCAAAAATTTTCTACTAAACTTTTCATATATTTGTTGACTTGTAACTTTTTTCTTTCGTCTCAAGAAGGAACTACTGCATGGGCCCAACTCTGATACAAAAACTAAATCTGCCAGCCTAACGAACACTTTCTTCTGATCACGTATCTTGCCTCATATTTTTAACTCGTGTCACATTAGCTTATCTAAATAAAAAAAAAGTTGAAAAAAGTTGACGAAGTCAACAGAAAGCTTTTAAGTGAATAGAAGCTTTAGCTAATCCAAACCGGCTGTTGACTCACGAAGGATTATCTAACTACTTATTGGTAATCTCATGGTTAGAACTACTTATGCCCGATGGCTATGCATTTTCTATGATTATATGTTTCCACTAATTATATGCGCTTCATAGAATAAGTCTCCTTAGTGTAGTAGTTACACTGTTTGTGTTTCTGCTGCGTAGTCTGCTAAAATAAATAACTGCTGGTTAGATCACTCTGTTTAGGTGATGCTTACCCGTTCAACCCGATTTATGTGTTTCATATGAGAATAAGAATCTACAGCAGTTAAGATCTGTGGTGAAGTCATTATAGCATTCTCGACGCCGACGCGACACTTTGTGTATGTGCACTGCTCCAACTGTGGTTATATCATACCTGTCTTGAAATAACAGTGCAATAACTAACGACAATAACTAAGTGCACGCTGCTAGATTCACAGCGTGCATTAGTTATTGCACTGCTGTAGGCGTGCATCTTAGTTATTGCACTGTTATTTCAAAACAGTTATAACATAAGTACATTATAATACTTTGTAGCGTGCACTCAGCATTATTTGCACTGGCACGTGAAGCCCGCGTGCATAAACTCGTGCGCTGCGCGCACTCGTTTATGCACTTGGAGCTTCACGTAACAGTGCGTATAAATTACTGAGTGCACTCTACATCGTGCTATAACCTACACTTCATGCATGCAACTGTGTATGTATGTGCTCCAACTGTGGTTCATGCAAAAAATTGTCACCTGAAAAGACTGTTTTTTTGGAATGGCGTAGGGACAAAACGGCAGGGACAAGAACAAGGATGAATAGGAACGGGGCTTTAGATGCAACGAGTGAAACTAAGGTTTGTTGGCAATGTAGTCGCGAACTTTTGCGCACTAATTCGCGACTTTGTCAAGCTTACACCCCTAAATCCAACCTCAAGTGTTAGAAGCAACAGAAAACGCATATTTAAAAGTAAAGAAAGAAGTGGAGACGCCAGGAATCGAACCCAGGCCGCTCGCGCCAGCGACAAGAGTGCTGACCACTACACCACAGCCCCAAGTCAGAAGGCTCTGTGTCTCATTTACAACACAAGGAGCTACTCTTTTATGTACAGCAGTTAATTACAAATTGCGCTTACGGACAAGTATGAACCAGACTTCAAATATCTTTGTGGTCAAAGCTGTAATCTATTAAAGTGACACAAATGCTGCTTTTATATTTTCTTGATATTGTCATATGTTCTTACAGTCAGTTTTAAATGAAAATGCCTCTTGGCGTCCAAAGTCCGGTGCCAGACGCGTCGGAGGCATTTTCATTTGAAACCGATTGTACCCATGTAAGCAGCATGCCAATTTACTGCAAAAGGTTTGATATAATTTGACACGGCAGTTCAATTTTTTTGTTCTTCCCTTATTTGTCCTTGTCCATGTCTCTGTCATTTTGTCCATGAGCTGTTTGAAGAAAACCATGTAACAGTGTTTCCTATGAGGCACCTTCGAGTCAAGACTTGGACGTAGTTGATTTGTATCTGATAGCTGCTTCTTGTCTTTTGAAAATGTCTAAAGTTATGCATAAATTTCATCAATACAAACGACTAAGTACTTCAACTCATTTTAAATTCACGATACCTTTTTCTTTAAGTAATGACTTCAGGTTTTTTAGACTCATAAGTGGGTCTGAAAATTATAGAATACCACTTGAAATTATTAGCGTAGGTTATTGTATAGACGTTATGAGCTATGAGAAATTAAGCTGATTAGTTTAGGGTTTTATTCAAAATTGTATTGAGTATAAGATTTTACTTTATTAGGTTGATAACACAGCCCTTGAATATGATTGCCCATGACTGAAGTGGGTGGGATTCACAAAGCCCGTTCAAATGCAGTCTAAGTTAGACTGCGTTTAAACGCATTCTAAGCTTCGAGCTTCTAAGCTTAGACTGGTCTAAGTTAAACGCGCTTTGTGAATTCCACCTTGTGTCTGTAGGTATTCCAACAAATTCTAGCTGTATTGCAAATTCATCCACGTTGAGGTGTTAAACCCTGAACCGGGAGTCTTATTGACGCAAGGCCGTTTCGCAGACCTATTTCTCATTCACAGCACAGGCGTGCCGAGCATATGGTTAATGTAATCTGTTAGTGCTAACTGCTAATTTATCTATGCGCAACAGTTTGTGAAATACTTTTAAAAATCGTTGACTGATCTGACTATTATGGTCAAATACTTAGTGCAATAATATTCACACTCCATGATGCAACGCAGGTCAACTCACAATAAATAGAATTGCAGCCCCTGTAGATGATTTCTGTAATAGTGCAAAATGAACTCAATTTAGCCCCGTTGCCTGAAGTTGCTCCTTGGCGAAGTATATATATACAACTCTTGCAATCTTGTAGCAACATTGACGCACAGAAATACTGATACGTACAGTACTGGTGATTTTAACCGTTTTTGAAATCTGTACCTCAACAAATTTAGGTTTGAAAATTTTGCACAAAAGTTTTCTTGTTAAACTTGTTCAGTTGACTTGGAAATGGAAGCTGATTTAAGCAAATTAGACTTTGTGTCAGATTTAACTTGTTTACAGCAACATGGTTGTTGTTTCTTGCGTTTATGCTAAAATGCAGAAATTCTTTTGTCGATAAATCAAGTTTTAAGCAGAAACACAATAGGGACATTAAATTAAATCAACAGATATCACCCACGCGCCCACGCACAAGCACAAAAAGAAAAAAAATCAACAAAAAAGCCAATATCAATCCAGCTTGAAGACACATCAGGGACTAAATTCTTCTACAAAAAGAAAAAAAAAAACTTCTCATTAAAATCGTTTTAATTTACACATTTTAATAATTATATATAAGCAGAATTAATAGTTATCTGTGTTTAATTACATCTAGTCCATCTCATTTAAAATTATATATATATATATATATATATATATATATATATATAGAAATAAATTGATAAATGTGACTAAAAAACGAAATGTGAATAGGTTTTTTTTTCGTTATTTTTCCGACCTCTTATGTGCTTGAATGCACATGCACTCTACCGTTCTGCACCTTTTGCTGCTTGTGCAAAATAATTTGCCTTTTAATAATATTTGTCAAATATATGAAAGAACAATTTCTAACATTTACTAACAAGTTTTACAGTCGCGCAAAATCGACTTGCTTCTCGCGACACTACCCCCTTATGTATATGTGTCTACAGCGCGCAAAACACGCTCGCACACACCCCCAACAATTGTGTCATATTTAACTTGTTTATATATATGTGTTGTTTTTGTATGCTATAAATGTAGAAATGTTTGTCTATAAATAAGTTTGTATATAAATTAAATTTTTGTTTTTATTTATATATTTTAATAATTATATATAACAGAATTAATAGTTATCTGTGCTAATGTAACAGCTCGCAATAGCGATTTTACGCGTACTATGTGGATCTAATTTTTTCCAAATTTTTCACGAAACTGTTTTCAGCCTTTTTTGGCCAGTAGACGATTTCTTAGGAGGCAAAAAATTATTCTAAGACCCTATATAAAACTTGAAAAGTGCCTAAAAGCAAATGATATTTTTTAGTCCGAGCAAAGCTGCAAGAACACGCTTTTTGCCTTTGAAAGCTACTTAGAGTCCCTGCATTAGTCAACCCTTATTTGTCAGTCACATGCACTGCTACCTTTTCTCGAAACATTAAATACCCAAATAATTCTTAGTTTCTGAAGCTTTTACTTCCACTGACATTCGCATTTTAGGATGTATTTATAGTAACATTTTTGTTTCCATTTAACACATTTTCTCATTAATGAATTAGGCAGATTAATTGTTTTGATTTGAATAATAATGTGGCGGCAGATATTAATAGCGCAATGAAAACTTTAGTTATCCCAATGCTAAAATGCTATCTCAAGCCTGGATCATACTTGTCCGTGTCCGAAAGAGATTGTCCGTAGGTCATTGCAGAAATTTGATTTGCTGTTAGGTATTTAATTTTCACAATCAAAAAGTCAGCATCAAGATATTATGTAACTCTGACCAAATGTGTTGATACCTGAGACAATTAGATACACGCTATTTCATAAAAACAAATTGCAAGCGTCCAATTAACTAAAATCACGTCAGCATACAGTACTGTGCGTAGAAAAGTTCCCTGTTCCTCGGTGTACAACGAGCTTCATCCTTCGCGAAAAGTGACGAAGCTTCTCGAAATTTTAGTTGATTCGATATTTCTATGTTCATTATAAACTCTTAATTAAGATGCTCATCCCCCCGTCTGGTTTTTAGTTGTTTAGAAAAACTAGAAATTTACTGGAATGAAGCAGTAAATTAAAGACAAATACCAGAAAATACAAACAAGAATTCCAGCCAAGTCTTATTTTTCTAGACCGTATGGTGCCTGTGTGTTTTCATGGAAGTCTTAATTATTTCCTGTCCGTGTCGGAATAACAAAAAAGAACCACAAATTTGTCAAATTATTTTCTTTATCAAAGATGTCAGACTTTTAAGTCCACTTGTTTATATTATGTACATTTTTGATAGTTGCTCTAAAACTTTATAACTAAAACTTGAGTCGTCTCAAGCATTGTTTTCTTACATATTTCTGTCTACGTGCCACGTATGTAACGAGGTTACACGTCGTAATTACTTCTAGATAGTTAGTTATACTAGCTGAGCCAATGTGATTACAAAATTGTTGGCCAAGCCAGCTATTGGAAGATTTGACATGCTGCTGGCTTGCAGCCGTGACTCATCACGTGACTAGAAAAGTTTATATAAGCGGCTGCACCTGCAGAATTTTCGCAGTTCGCTGCCGGCTCACTCCGAGAACACCGCGCATACCCGCTTACACCCGCTTAGACCCAAGTGTCTGGCTTTTACCGATTAACTGTTTAACCGCTTATACCTACTTATACCCGTTGCACTGTAGCTACCGCAGATACCCGAGAAACCGACGCGAATCCGCGACATACCGCCATACCCGAAGGTCGTAAATCCGACGCTAGAAGCAGTAAGGCCCTAGGGTTGAGTCGTAGTGTGGTGAGTGTGCCTAGTGTGTATTAATAATGTCCTACAGTGTCGTTAGTTGTTTTGACTATTGGTAGCTAGGGCCCCGCTACAC
This sequence comes from Trissonchulus sp. WLG1_4, assembly GCA_030248245.1. NCBI lineage: Eukaryota > Metazoa > Nematoda > Enoplea > Enoplida > Ironidae > Trissonchulus > Trissonchulus sp. WLG1_4. Next base: position 47,641 of record JASANF010000869.1, read on the forward strand.
GTACAAGGTTGTCGACCACAAGGTGGTGCACAACAGATTTACCTCTTCGTTGCTCTTAAGCCATACCAAGCTACATACGACTAGTAGTTCTAAAAGAAGAGGTGAAGCAGCATACTGTTATTCGGTTGTAGGCAGGGGGGTTGCCGTTTACCAGGCACGAGGATGCTAGGGCGGAGCGAAGTTTTTTGGAGGAAGGGGGCTAATGGGGGGAAGCAATCTCCCCCAATCCCCCCCACGCCAATGTATGGTTGTATAGTACCGACCACAATTACTTGCTACAGACTCCGGAGTCACAGCGGAGTCGGAGTCACTTGATCCCGGAGTCACAGATTAGTGACTCCGTGACTTTGGCTATCAAGTGACTCCGATTGGAGTCACTTGACTCCGCTGTTGTATTACATTTATGTATGTAGGACATGTGTTAAGAACAATTATGCGAAATTTGGGGCCTCGGTGTTAAGGGTCATTCAAAAATGGTCAAAGGTTTCACAGAATGACTTAGTGCCCGTAGGTGAGGCTTGGCCGAGTGGCTAGAACACCAGAAAACCAGGAGTCGGAGGCAAAGCTCTGCTTTAGATGCTGCTTTGCAGCCAGCAAGTGATGGTTCGAATCCTTGCCACAGCTTGCGTTTTCATAACTAAAAAATTCGGGAATTAAACAGTTAACTGCAATTCGGCACTTTTGTATTTGTAAAAATTTGTAAGTCGATTTATTCTCAACGATTCCGGAACTGCTATATCAACTTAAATATGATATATGTTTAAAAAGTATTCATGCTCAGTTGATGATTTCAGTTCACTGATTCAAGGACTTATTTTTTTAAATTAAAATGTTAATTAGTGCCGGTTTTGAACAACCTGAAAAGATTTCTTGATTCGCTTGAATGAACTCAATGAGGTCAAAGTGCATTGATCTGAAAACCCAAGCAAATATCACGCTATAATTATCAGTCTTTGTGCTGCTTTAGGCTAGATCCGAAATCGTATTTAGCAGAATAAATAAGTATTTTTACGCGGCGGCCTCAGCCGCCGCGTATATTCTATAGTGCAATCGTCGTCTATGATTACATGTAGTTCTAGTGTTAAACTGGAGGCAGGTCTTGAAAAAGCACTGTTTGTGTGGGCGTGTGTACAATTCTGTGCACGTAGCTATATGCATTTTACGTAATTTAATTGTGCATTACGCAGCTATAGAAGACTGTTGATACATTACATGTCGGTCACAGGAAAGTAATCTCATGGAACAGTGTTGGGATGAAACCTATTGAGACAATGCTTCGTAGATTAGTTATGAGCGTGTTTGGAGCCAAGTGAAATCAGACTGTAGATGCCGTTGTGATTGTCAACTTTGTGATGTATGTCCGATCGGCATTACAAGGTGATCCAAATCGGTAGTATTGTATGTATTTTGAGTCTGACTTCAAACTTCAGTAATTTGGCAAAATTTTGCGTAATTTTTGAGCGATCAACCGAACGCACAAGTCTAACTACTACCCCAAATATCAGCTTTATATAGTGGCAGAAGTATACAGTTTACACATCCCTAAGTGAAGGGGAAGCTTCTCATCACTGAAGTCGCGCAAAGACACGTACTGAAATGTGTCTATTCAACATTGTCTAGACATTTGCACACAAATACAATCTTGCAACATTGTTCTAGTTAACACACGAGTCGAGAATTGTTAGTTACTGGCAAGGGGCCGAACACCGAGGTTGCCCATGACCACCGTTTATTCCTGGCACACACCTTCTAATATGGCGAAATAGCAACCGCATGTAATTTACATATCAGATGACCATAGGCATCCTATAGGTTCCGTGTACAGGTATGATAATATGTACGTAATTTTGGAAACCCTTATTGAACCGAAAAATCGCTATTGCGGCACCCGCAAACGCAAGTTAAAACTCATTAGTTGACTGTAGCTGCATGTGCAGATTTTTAAAGTTAAATAGTACCATATGAGTTTTCCTCATATGGCATCATTTTTAAAGTTCAGCGCTGACAGTGCCGATTAAAGTGAGTGTTTTCCTGTTTAGTCACAAATCGCTTTAAAGTATTTTGGTGCCGCGTTTTATATTCGAAGAATATCCTCAGCACTGTAAGCATGTCGCAACGAATTCTATCCAAAATTAATTTAACTCTACTCACAAAACGTGCTTGTTGATTAATAACACTAATATATGTATATGTAATTAATGAAACTTAAGTCCACTTGAAGATAAAAACACCGGCAAAGATTTTTACTACCGCAATTTTGTCACTGTGTTTTAATGCCTGTTAAGTCTCGGCAGCGCGTTTAATTTATACCCACGCTAAGTAAAAAACACGTGATTGCATTGAAGTTTTCGTTATGATATTCTATCGTTAAACGCCTTTTGTGAATCCCAGCCATTAAATCTAATCAGTTTTGTATAAACAGAGATATAAAATTTGAAAAGTTTCATTTTCTTAATTATTATCTGCCCATAAATAATGGCCGCGTTTAATGTTTCCTCTGAAATATTGACACTCGACACTCACAATGTAACCAGCTGGCTTTTAACTGGTTTGAAATCAAGCCAGACAGTTTCCAAAAGGCTAATTTGCTAGTCCACTGGCTAACTTGCGCATACTTTCAACAGTATCAAGCTAGCTACAGGAATTCCGCAGCCCCCTTTGCGGGAAGGACCTTTAGCGGCTTGTCTTTTTGTACGACCAAGAGTACATAATAGTTCCTATTATGTACTCTTAGTACGAGCAATTTTTAATCATGGCTTTTGATCTCAGTTGAGGCATTGCAAATATGGAGAGGAAGAAAAAAATACCGGATTTGCCAATTAAAATTTGTGTTGATAACAGACTCAATTTATGTCTATTGGCACATTTCCAATTTAAGATTTGGATTTTTGTCAAGATTTCATCGACTTAGCCGGCATTTTAACTCCATCAACTAATTATGCTTATTATACATCGCTTTTAAGTTAATTCTCTAATTAGTAATTAATCTTAATACTACCTAATATTGTTTTGTTATTATTTTGCTTACGGTGATCATAACGTTTTGTCGCTAATATGTTAAACTGCAAAAGTTTAGTTTCGTCAATATTTACTTCAAGCATTCTAGAAAAGTTGGAAAATTCTTGATTCTAAAAATCCGTGACAGGTACAATAAGCCTTTATTAAAAGACTTAGAAGACTGAAATTTATACCTGCATTTCAAGCTAATATCCAACAAATATAAGTCGCTCAAGTTGATAGCTTTAAAAAACTTTGAGATTGACTTTTTTTACTTTGACTTTACTTTGATTTTACTTTTTCCTTTGAGTTTTACTTTAAATGTTTACTTGCTTAAGGGGGTAGTGTCGCGAAAGCAGTCGATTTTGCGCGACTATAAAACTTTTTCAGTGAAAGATAGGTCATTGTTCTTTACATATTCTAAAAATATGTTTCAAAGCAAATATTTTTGCCAAGTTTCAGAAAAATTGATGCAGCATACAGTTAGCAGTGAAGTCGCAAAGTCGGAAAAATGACGTTTTGAAAACCTATTCACATTCGATAATTTCGTCACAATTAAAAAACTTTTTGTTTAGATTCTTTACACAAAGTAAAAGCACATATGCTCTAGTTTATGCACACAAAATTTGGAGCAAATTGCTTGAGTCGTTGTGGAGTAATGCCTGTTTGAACTGTGAAACTGTGCGTAACCTGTAAGGTACTCACAGCAATAATGATAAATTGTAAAAAATTTAGACACTTATTTTGAAATCAGAAGAAAAACGAAGCTTCATTTTTCATTTTTCTTATTTGTGGCAAAAAATGGTGCATCAAAACATTACATGTACTTCACAAGCTGGCCAATCTGATATCTGGCTTGATTTTTTTGAACTTTTATGTCTCTATTGTGTGATGTCTGGCTCACAAATGGTGATTGGTTAAAAATATTGGTAGATATTGGTAGTCTAGTGTCTGGCAGTATTTATTTGACACCATATGGCATTTCAGTAGTTTCTCAGTGAACGTACAAATTCAAAGCAAAACGTTAACCTTTTGCAGCCTGTGAGCAAAACTGCTTTGGCGACACTACCACCTTAAGTTGGGTTCTAGTAAATTTTAAATTTTTAAAATTGAAACTTAATACTGGCTTAATGCTTGATTGCTTGATTTAACAATATTAAAAAGCGATTATTCTTACTTGTCAAACATTTTTTACCCAAAAATAATTCCGGATCCACCCATAACAAAACTTTTTGTTCATGTTCTCGTATGTTTGTTTCTCATATACGTATGTAGATACTGTTTTTGAGGTTTAATGTCCGGATCTCATTGATTAAAAATAATAAATATTTTTTTCGAAAAAAAATTACGGCTGATTTCAGAAATAAGGTTCATTTCCACCGTAGAAATAAGAAGTATGTGGCAGACTCGAAAGAATTTTTGATTTTTCAGAAAACTCTAACTTTGGTCGGACTATTTAGTTCGATTTCAACTTTTTAATTATGACACAGCAAAATTTGTTGCCACAGCCTTAGGAACCCAAATTAATTACGCTTTCCTGCTAATTTTATTATGAATATGTACGAGTTACGTACGTACCATGATCCGCCTTTCACAGAGTTCTTCAGAGAGTCTTCACAGAATCTTCAGACATTTTTTGTTCTTAAGTTCTCTAAATCTCATTTGTGGTAGTAACGACTAACGATTTCGACGATGTCGTACACTAGATTTTCGTTATGCTTTTTTTAAAACAGTCGTAAAACTGGTTCTCGGTTATTTTTTATTTTTTATTTAAATTGTTATATTGATTTTTTTCATAAAGCCTGTTTTGTGGAAGGACTAATAAACTTGATTTTTGTATAATTCTTTTTTTCTAGCCCATATTATACTAGGGATACCCGATACACAACACACAATTTTCGCTCACACCTCACAGAACCCGAGTTTTGGAGATATGCATATATGGATTTCAATCGATCGAAAAATTGATGGTTTGATAAATGGAATTAAAATGGAATGATAAATATTTCCGCGTAAACAAATTTTATTCGGCATCAGTTTATTATTCAGTGGCTACCCGTAATACATGTTTGATGACTCGGTCATATTATCGTTCTTACACAATATTTTTCACACTAAGTTCCTTATTTTAAAGCCGTTTTTATCTCTTTGGCGTGAAATAATGCAGGAGTTTAAAAAAGTCCTGTTATTTTGTCCTGTTTTATCCTTAATGTTGTTTACAGGTTTTTGTAACCCTAGGAAATGTCTCAAGTATCAGGTTTTTACAATATGATCATTAGAAAATTACCTAATTACTTAAAATCACACTAGGGGGGAAGCTAAAAAGCGTCGGAAATATGCAATTTTCAAGTAATTCAAAATTACAAGATGTTTCTGTTTTGCAATATTTAGTTAGCAATGCAGAAATGTAGTAATGTAATGTAATGTAATTTGCTTACGGAGAAGTTGCCATTCCTATGGACAAGTATAAACCAGGCTTAAGCAGCAGAACTATTTGAGCCTCAAACTATTACAAAAACGGTCCCCTCTCGTTTCTGGTTAACCATCAAAAGCAGATGACTGATTTATCTAATTATTGTAATTGAACTGCTCAAGTGCGAAGTGTCATGTGGCATTAAGGCTAGAATTATAGCTGACGCGAACGTAGCATTTTCTTTACTTAAAAAATTCAAAAATAATTTGATCTACTTTATTCCTTATGGACAAAAATCTGACTTGTAAATTTTTCCTGCGACAAAGCGGCTCCAGTTTCCGGTTGCATAATTTTTTTAATTTATTTCTTTTCATGTAATCAAATCAATTCATGTCAAACATGTCACATTACCAATAAGTCAATTTGGTGTGGGCTTGTGTTTTCGACTCAAAAGTTAGTTTCAGTTTTTTGTGTGGGTGAGGCCTCGCGTGATTCACTGTAGACTTAGCATGACAAACGTCAAATCTTGATCAGAAAAGCATCATAATTCTGGCTTGTTTGTCTGGTTGGAATAATCAGATTACGAAACCTATTAGGTTAATGTTACAGCTCATGCTTAAAATTTTAGGTATATAACCTTTTTACATGATGGTGTCTCAGTTGTTTACTGAGCAAATACAGTATCAGATTGTTTAACTACAAATACAAACAATAATTAGACATATTACAAATAATAATACGAGCAACAAATTCACTAGTTTATGAATCGGTATAACTAATTAAGTGTTACATATATTATTTTTTTATATTATTTTTATTAATTTTGATTTAGTTCTGCAATTATAATGAAAATTAAGATAGTGTAAAACTAGTCATTATAATTTAACTTTAAAACTAGCATTAGTATTAATTATACTATTACTTTCAAATTAATATTAATTTTTATGTTATTTGTATCCAAGCCATTTTGAGTGGAAAAAGCATTCAACGGAAATAAATCCCTTTTAAATCTAAATTCAGTGCCGTTTTTATGTTTCGAAACTGCCGCAGATTGAATAGAGTAAGATTTTCCTGAATTTTCCAGTAACGGCCATAACACTGCCATAATTCTCAACGCCTGAATAATTTAAAAGTACAGTCCGGCCTGACAGACAATTGTCTTCTTCTAATTTAAGCTGAAAATTATATTTTTTCTAAATCTTCTTTCATCGTAAAAAAACTGTTCCAATGCTGTTATCAGCCTTTGAGATATTTTTTAAGAAGAGCAAATATAGCTTCTAAATTGTACCATTTCAATTATATAGTGTATATACACCCGTTTGCATCAACCTTATTCTCGAGCTATTCTTATTCTCTTGCTATTCTCGAGTGCAGTTCACCATCTTGCAATATTCAAACATTATATTCAATGTATGGTGATTAGTTAATGGGTACCCATCATCGAAGAAACAGTGAAAATAATACCCATGAATACATCTTTAGCATTAAGGGGGTAGTGTCGCGAAAGCAGTCGATTTTGCGTGACTGTAAAACTTGTTCAGTAAAATGTTAGAAATTGTTCTTTCTATATTTCTATAAAAATCTACCAAAAGACAAATCATTTTGCCAAGTTTCAGCAAAATTGGTGCAGCATATAGTTTGCAATAATGTCTCAAAGTCGGAAAAATGACGAAAAAAACCTATTCACATTCCAATTTTTAGTCACATTTATCAATTTTTCTGTTTAGTTTTTTTACACAGACTAATAGCACATATGTTGTAGTTTATGCACACAAAATTTAGTGCAGATTACTGTAGCGGCTGTGGAGTAATACTAGTTTGAACTGTGAAGGTGTACTTAAACTGTAAAATAGTAACAGCAATAATGATAAATTGTGGAAAATCTAGACGCTTATTTTCAAATCAGAAGAAAAACGAACCTTCAATTTTCTTTTTTCTTATTTGTCGCAAAAAATTGTGTGTCCACACATGATGTGTACTTCACAAGCTGGCCAATCTGATAGCTGGCTTGATTTTTCGAACTTTTATGTCCCTATTGTGTGATGTCTGGCTTACTAATGACGATTGGTCCAAGATATTTGTCAATATTGATAGTGTGATGTCTGGCAGTAATTATTTGATACCATACAGCGTTGGACTAGCTTCTCATTGCATGTACTACTTCAAAACAAAAAGTTCTATTTTCACAGCCTATGAGCAAAACTGCTTTCGCGACACTACCCCCTTAAGGTAGCGCTCAGCAAATAAACTCATGTTCGGCGCTCAGCGCATGCAATAAATAGCAATACCACTTTAATTGTACATCAAAGAGACATCAAAAAAACCTATTTAGAATACAGTTCAGCACTTTAATGTGAATGTGTCAATTTTTATGACCATGTTGAATTTCCTATTCACACTAATTTTGTTTTTGACCTAGCTCAACGAAACTTCAACCGATTTTGACGATCTTGGTATCAATAGAAAGATCTTTCAAAAATCTAGACGTGATCGATCTTCGATTTTTGATTTTTAGTTTTGGTTTTGCAAAAAATCGATTTTTCAAAAATCAGTTGTGTTTGAGCGACTACAAATAGTTCTGCGAGCCAAAATTTGAAAATCGAAAAACTTTCACGTCTGCATTCATATCTTTTCTTTCATAGTGCAAATTTTCAACTCGATCGCTATCGGCAGCGGGGAGCCAGGTCCAAAAAAAGTAGTAGATTTCGATACGCAAAAATGTGAGGTTTGCCCACACGTTTCACTGTTTCAAAATTTAGACCTTTCCTATGACTGCATATTTCCGTTGAAAAAGTTACCAAAAGCCATACTCAATTTTTTAAGAAATTAAATCAAATAATTGACATTTTCGAAGATTTATCAGCTTTTTAGGTTTTTTATTTTCTATTTGCTATTTTCACGGCTAAATAACTCAGCAAAGCTTCAACGTATTCTTATGTTAAATACATCAATTTAACGCTAAGAAACCGCGTATTTCAGTGATATGAGTAATCATTTTATATTGAAACAAAAAATTTTATGCTACAACTACAAAATTGTAAAAAAAATTTTAAAAATTTTTTTAGCACAATATGCACATGAAATGAAAGCTGTTTTCATTCTGAACAACTTTCCTTCAAGACATTATGGTCAAAAATGTCGCTGAAAAAAATTAAACGCCAAAGTCGGTTCCCCTGAGCGCCACCTTAAATGAGATCAGCTATTCTCGAGTTATTCTATTCCTGAGCTATTCTATTTTGGTGCAAGCCAGTGATAGTGCTATATGTTTTCAAATGTCGCTCTACCGTTGAGCTACTGGTTCGATGTTGAGCTGTCGTTAATGCCATCGGTTGTTTCTCTTTATCTCAGGGTACAGCATTTTTGGTCTGACATTAATACTCTTGTAGACATTAAAAAGCACAACTCGTAGACAATTGGGTACTTACAACTCTACAAGTAATTTTTTTCTATACACCTAACACCACCATAAAAGCATTTGGCTAAAACATTTCAAAAAGAGATGGATAATTTGTTTCTAGCTCCTTTAGTAGTCTTTTTCAAAATTAAGCAGCTCAAGCTTGACGTAACCGACCAAAATTGATATCTACCATTTTTGCAAAAAACTGTCATTTAAACATTTTTTCTTGCAGTTCTAGAAGCATTTGTATCGGACATGTCGCTTTTAACATGCATTGTTCACAAATCTTTGTAACCTGTATCATTTCTACCACGTTTTTGAGATCTATGGCTTAGCAATTTTTGATATTTTGGACATTTTTATACTAAATGGTGATGACAACAATACAATGAAATAAAAATAATGCAGACCTAGGCTGAATCCCTAAAACGCATTGGCTTAGGCTTAGGCTTAGTTTCAAACAGTATATACCTGTATTTATGAAACGGAGATTATTTGACTAAGTCAGTGACAATTAATTATAAAATGCTTTTAACTTCAATGTTATGGTATAAAATATTACATCAGTTTAGTATTACATATAGAGTTATATTTTGAACGTTTTTTATAGACTTAAGTTGCTTTACCGGATTATAGAATCATTTTCAGTTTGCCTAAACGGTTTGAAAATTATGCTTAAAACTGCCACTCATAAACCCCAAGATTAAACTGACTTAACTTAAGCGCTGCTTTATAACCTAAAGCGGACTAAACTATGCACGCTAATCTTAACATCCTTTAATCCAAAGTTCTGTGATTTAGAAATGGTTTTGGACTAAAATTAACTGAGCAGCAGATGTTGCTCGTTTGATGCGTTTACTCCGATAAGTCATTCTTAAACCTCGGACTAAAACAAGTCCAGTCCGTTAAAGGGGGGGGAGGTACCTGTAAAAGTTAAAGTTTTAGGTTCTCCGATTCGTTTGCAAATCCAAATTTGCACACAATGTAGTCCTAGTGAAGGCGCATTGCAGATGTAACAAAGTGGAACAAATGTTTTTTGCAATTTTTTACTATTGGCTCCAAAAAATTCAATTTTCCGTGTAAATCATAGGCGCAAAAAACGTTTTTTGTGGTTGCAAAGTCTCCCTTTACTCGAAATTTTTGCTAACACTGACTATACTGATTTTTACATGATTCCATACCCTAACGTCATATCTCAACGTCTATGATTCGTTTTTTTAATTTTTGCCCATAGCCTGAACAATAACGCCAAACTTAAAATCACTCAAATTTGGTGGGACCAAAAAACAGCCATTTTGCCACATTTCGACCTCGTTAGACCATTTTAGATTTGAAAATACATATAAAAATCCGGATCAAAAAAATTTGCGCTTATGTACATGTGGGCTACTATTATGCCAAGTTTCGGCCTGATTGGCTTGATGAGGTTTGTGCTAGAACGTTCTCATCTGAGGTAGAGGTGCCTTGGGGAGTAACATATGAGAAAATAAGCAAACTGGAGAACTTTGATTTTTGACTCTGGTAGCCCCCCCTCCCCTGAATCCGGTAAAGGAATAGCCCTCATTTAAACGGTTGTTGCACCCTCATTTTGAATTTGTTTTGCCCGCATTTTTGCCAACTTAGTTAACTTTAAAAAAATTGTTAACTATTACCATTAAACACAATCTCATCCATTATTCAATAGTCCAGCTACAATATTTTTCTGCTTAAACTACTATTTATAGATTTGCCGAATTTTAACTACTTAGTCGTTGAGCATTGTCACTCCTGCCTGTAATGCACTTCACAATATAGACCAGTTTCCCTGTAGTCACACAATGGCTATGTTTCAAACTTCAAAAATCAATTATCAACTTGGGCGTTAATTACTTTTTCAGTCAATCATTTCTGTCAACCCCGAGCTTACTAAGCAATTCTAAGCTTTCGCGTGCAACCGTATCCCGAAAATAAGTTGCTGAAGTCATTTGCAGAGCTTGCTGTCATAAACAGACTAAATAGTGTCTTTCAAACTAGAGTCTACTTGGTGCTGTCAAATACCAGTCAAACTCAGCCTTCTAAGCCAAACCTACGCGAAAATTCGCCCACAGATCTTATGCTTTAATGTGCTGTATCTATCCGCACCATTGCACAGGTTCCGTTGTGGATATGCAGTGGATATTGAGTCGCTATACAGTTTCATGCTGGGTATTTATATACTAGTGTTGATATATTCTTGTTAGCGATGCTATTCATATCTGAAAGCCCGTTTACCAGTGCTTTCTGAAGTCTGACCGAAAAATGCTGAACCATGCGAGAAAAGGATTACGATTCATACGAAATGAACTAATTGCAAGCATCAAGAGTACAGCGAGTAGTCACAAAAGTCACCCCACCTGTTTTTATCTCAGGCTTCAGTAATTTTTGGTTAGGTTCGGATAAACGGTCATAAGGCAGGGGAGCAAACAGTTATACTGCTGAACGCATAAAGGTATGCATGGAGGAGCCGTTCTGTGCTTCACGTGTATCCTAGTTTATCCGTTTGTCCGTATGTCCCAATGTCCGTCCGTGCGTAGAAAACAATAGCTGAAACGGTTTTCACAACTTCCAAAGTCAGCACCAGTTTCTGGTTCTGGAGTACAGAATATTTCTTCCAGATACGGACAAGTACGATATGAGCTTGATTAAACTTTTTAATACATTCAAAAAACATCTGTTTTCACTGCCTGTGGTCCACTAGCCACTGTTGTGGGGTCACTTTAGGCTCCAGCTTTTCTAGTTTTATCACAACTTTGAGGTACTTTAGCGGAATCCTTATCTCAGCTATAAATGCATTTCATCGAACAACAAAAGTTATCATGATTAAGACGTTTTTTAACGTCTTTTGTTTGAACAATTTAACAGGTCTATTTTCATATGACTGCGTTAACTTAAGGGGGGGGGCTACCCAGGTCAAAAATCAAAGTTCTCCGATTTTGCTTATTTTCACATATGTTACTCCCCCAAGGCACCTCTACCTCAGATAAGAACAATTAAGCTTGAAGGTGCACTTTTGGTTCAGTGCGTTTGTCAGTGTATTTACATAAGCAAAAGTACTCCAAAAAGCCGAAAAGTAGCCCTTATTTGAACAGTTCTAGCACAAACCACATTAAGCCAATCAGGCTGAAACTTGGCATAGTAGTAGCCCACATGTATGCGCAAAATCGTATGATCCGGATTTTTGATATGTATTTTCAAAACCAAAATCGAGGGCGAAATGTGAAAAAATGACCGTTTTTTGGACCCGCCAAATTTGAGTGATTTTACATTTGACGTCATTGCTCAGGCCATGGGCAAAAATTTAAAAAAATGGATCATAGAGGTTGAGATATGACGTTAGGCTATCGAATCATGTAAAAATCAACTTCGTCAGTGTTAACAAAAATTTCGAGTAAAGGGCGCTTTGCAACCACAAAAAAAGTTTTTTGTGCTCACAAAGCGTTCCTTTACTCAAAATTTTTGTTAATACTGACGAAGATGATTTTTACATGATTCAATAGCCTAATGTCATATCTCAACCTCTATGATCCATTTTTTAAATTTTTGCCTGTGGCCTGAGCAATGACGCAAAAAGTAAAATCACTCAAATTTGGCGGGCGTAAAAAACGGCCATTGTTTCACATTTCGCACTCGATTTTAGAATTGAAAATACATATCAAAAATCCGGATCACACAGTTTTGCGCATACCTGTGGGCTACTACTATGCCAAGTTTCAGCCTGATTGGCTCGATGTGGTTTGTGTTCGAACTGCCCAAGTAAGGGCAACTTTTAGTCTTTTGTATATACGCACTTTTACCTATGTAAATACACTGACAAACGCACTGAACCAAAAGAGCACCTTCAAGCTTAATTGTTCTTATCTGAGGTTGGGGTGCCTTGGGGGAGTAACATATGTGAAAATAAGCAAAACTGTAGAACTTTGATTTTTGACCTGGGTAGCCCCCCCCCCCTTAAGGTGGCGCTCCGAATAACTTCCATAACTTTATTATCTTAAAAGTCGACGTAGGTTCTAGCTAGAATGAATTTAGCTTAAATATATTGAAGCCTGCTACAAAGCTCTGTTTCTGAGTAAGTTTCACGTCCCTGCTGCCTGCCTTGTTCTGATTTTTTATCTTGTTCTGAAAATTTCTATTTTCGCTAAATGCGCATAATTTTTCAAACGGCATAACTGAGCGAAACTTTGTTCAAATTTTACGATCTATAGCTTAAACTGTAGGTAATTAGGTTGCCGAGGTGTATCTTTTCTTATAATTTTAATCCAATTGTTTTGGATCAAAATACACAAGTTTTTCTAAAATTGGTCAACTTGAAATCGCTGCAGAATTTCACCAAAAACAGAAATCAACAATTTCGAAGAAGGTACACCTGAATCTACTTATTTTCTAACTTTAAGTCAAATTTCACAATGAAAAAAGACATGGAGGAGAGCTATCACAATTCAAAAAAGGCTATTCACGATCAGAAAATCTGAGGTTTGCCCACACAAACGACAGGGTCAAAAAATAGGGCGTATTTTTTAATGCAAATAACCATTGAGAAAAGTTGGAGAAGCCAAAAAGTAGCTAACAAAAAATTAGCTTGAAAAATACTGCATTTTTGTCAATATCGCTCAACTTAATTTGAAATTTTTTTTACAAATGTTTGCCTACACAAACGACTTTTTAAAAAGTTGCAGTCACCTATTATCTGCGGAAAACCATTATCAAAAGTAACAAAAGCCATATACAATTTTTCGGAAAATCGATTTGAAGATTTTGCCATATCAAAATGCAGGTCAAAAAATTAATTTCAGCAAAACTACATGTTATGTATATCAAACGAAAGCTAATTCACTGCTGAACAACCTTTCTTCAAGAACAAAGACCTGAAAACGTGACTGAAAACGTTTACTGCCCAAAGTCAGTTATTCGGAGCGCCACCTTAAGTAAACAGACAACCAACCTTTTTTTGTTTTTTACCCATTGAATCTTAAATTTGATATGTCTGGGACATTAATTACCCTAAAAGCATTCTGGTTCGCAGATCGGCTGAGTTGGGATCAAATTTTAATGTCGGTTTCCTGACAGAAAACTTTTTATGGAAAGCGCGAAAAACAGCTGAGAAAGTCTTTAGGTTGCTTGTTGAGACTAAATTGTTTACCTAAGGCTAAAAAAAGTTGTTTTTTAAGCTTTTTGAGACTAAACTGTTTACTTAAGACTAAAAAATGGATCGTGTACTGTTGTACTAAATTGTGTACTGATTTATACGGTTTTTTGAAAGGTACTCTGAGATGTGCAAAATACCATATTTAAATCTTGAAATGGACTAAATTTCAGTACGCTTTGTATAATTAGTGCAATGCTATTATATAGGTAAACAATTTTACAAAATTTAAGTGTTTCAGTTTTTAAGTTTCTACAATTTCAAATTCTACGTGTCTTAACTGTAAAACTTGAAAAAGGAATTTATCCATTATATTCTCAATAAAAACGCAGCATTACTACCTATTTTTAATAGGTTTTTATGAGATAAGGTTCATTCTTATTAACCTTTAATTAACTTTAACAGAATAATAAAACTAAATAAAAGTTTTTCAAATTAAGAAAAAGAATAAATGCAATTAAAATGTTGCGAAATAAATGTAATTAAAATGAAGTCCCACTGTGCCTTCTAGATTCAGAAACTTTTTTCAAATAGTCTAAAAATAGAGCGTATTTTACAACTCTTCAAGATAATTTATACCTGGCATATGTGAGAAGTTTTTCAAGTCTCTAGGTTTTTTATGTTACTCAAATATAGCACCTCTGCCTCAAATAAAGGCATGTAATAAGCTTGAAGGTGTGTACTTTTTGTTCAGTGCGTTTGTCAGTGTACTTAAGCAAGGAACCGAAGCCTAGCTTCGACAAACTTATTATAGTATAGTCAATTAATCAGAAACTTTTCTCAGTACAAGTCACATCTGTACACAAAGTGCATGGTGAGGATTTTTGAATTTATTTTCAAAACAAACAAAAAAACCCGCTATCTAAGCCAAAATTTAGATACATATATGACATATATGGCTACCAAACTGTGTAAAAATCACCTTCGTCAATATTAGCAAAAAACGACGTTTTCCACCACAAACAAATATAATTTGTCACTTAATTTGTGTTCCTGGCTTCGCAACACTTCCGACCCGGGAGATACATCACAATTAAGCAAGGCAAGTCTCCCTATAGACCTATTTTTCTGAACATTTGTGTTAATTAGGTCGTTTAAAATCCCTTTAGAAAAACCTTCAGCGTAGTTTCTCGAATTTTCCCCGGTTTGACAACCTACACTGTTTTTATCCGCCCAGCAGGTCTTCCTCGTTTACTTTAAAGTTTATTTATTATTAGTTTATAGCTGTTAGTAGTTTATTTCATTAGTAATTTGTTATTAGTTGATTAATATTAGATCTATTGTTCTCAACTAAAATTAGATTCTAAAGCACCAAGTTCTCTTCATATCTCCAAAATACGTTTTTACGCGGCCCCCTCAGGGGCCGCGTATATACTATATTTTCAGATTCTCCTTCTCCTATGTTATTTCGGGTAGGTCAATTTTCTAGTGTTAATTAACACTAGAAAGGCAGGTACCTTTCGTCTTCTCTCTACCTAACTTACGAGTTGGCTTTTCAGCCATGACACAATTCTCGCATCAACCTGCAAAACGGAAAGCGCCGGAGTGGGATCGAACCACAAACGTTTGGATTCTGAATCCATAGCTCAACCAACTGAGCCAACCGGTCGCTGATAAAAGCGGCATTTATATAGCCTAAAACAACAAAAATTTGTCATGGAGCTAATCAGCAGAGCTACTGTATCAGCAAAACGACTCTATTTGATGTTATCTTGAATGTTTTATCAAATTGCGCTAGTTAAATTTTCACTAATCAAATCTTAGATTATACATGTGACGCAGCAGCTCTGTCGCTTGTGCTCAGAGCTTGTTTAATTTACCTTTGTTGGTAGCTGATCCACACCTAATGACGATAACCTGCCTAAATATGCACAGCGTTACAAATTCCGCCCATATTGCAAATTTAAACTCTTATGTACGTATGTATTGAAAATGAGAAATAGAGCCTATGAGACTTGAGGGGTGGGTGTGGTGGTGTAGTGTAACGGTTCGACTCGCGGCACCTCCACTTTTTTTCTTTCTTTCAAAATAGCAGCTAATATTAACTTTCAACAAACGTGGGTGCTTAGACCTTGATGAACAAACAATTATATCTCGCATATAAATCATAACCTCCATATAAATATCTGGAAAACAGATTAGATGTTTTGTGTATCATTCATTAGAAGGATTGCTTGTAGCTTTCATAGCTGCTGGTCAATTTCTTCTGGACAAGCACAAGTTTAAGCTAGCTCAAAAAGTTTTTTAGCTGTCTAATGGAATTCTCACCAAACGAATGTTTTAAATTTGCCAGCCTTTTTATGTTACCTTCTTTTTTACCTTTTTTTTAGTTTACCAGGTTTCAGGAAAAGTTGTATCTACTTTTTTCCATCGGGAAAATTTGGAAGCCACATTCCTTCCTTTTTAATATAAAGCTATATATACAGTATGTATACTATTATAGTTTGTACTTAATTAAACCAGCTATAATCTTTTTAATTACAATTTCATTTTAGTTTTAATTTAACAATATTAATCTGTCTGGTTTATTAGAACAGTAGGAAATCTCAATACCTGGCGTGATTTCAATTTAGACTACTATTAAATTATTTGAATCTACTAATAAATTTTAATTTTAATTTGTTCCTCTAATTTTCTAAGGGCCTTTTCATAAAAAGATTAAAAATATTAAAATTAATCAGCGATATTAAAAATATTAAAAGTGTTTAATCACGTTTTCATAAAATCAAGATTAAAAATTCACGCTGCAATCAAACTATAAATTTTTAACATTTTTAATCTTCATAGCTGCAACTGAATTTTAATGTCGTTTTCATAAAAAAATTTATTTTAATCTGCGAGTTTTAATCTTTTTATGAAAAGGCCCTAAGTTTGAAAAATTATTTTGGAAAATTATTTCAATCGTTTACCATTTCATACAATATATACCTACATGGGAACTGCACTAAATTTCATTTTTATTTTTATTGTGATCCTCTTAAAATGTCCGTTGAAAATTACATGTTATTATATGTACTTGTTTTTGCACTTGTTTTTGTTGTATTCTATGTATATATCATTTTTGTAATTTTTAATTTATAATTGAAATTAGTTAGATTTTTTGATTATATAATTCAGCTTGTTGGTCTAAACTGCGAAAAATTTATTCCGTCAAATCTTCAATTGTAAAACTTCACTTCACAAAGCCTTTATTAAACTTAATCTTAATTCTCTTCATCTTACATATTTGCTTTAAAACTGCCATAATTTAGTTATCAGTCAAATTATGCTTTCACTCTCGAAGCAATGTTTTAACCAAATTAAACGAGTTTATTGAAGTCAGTATGTAGAAACAAGTGACGCTTTAAAACTGCCATTCTTTTAATCCTGATTAAAAATTCTACTTTCATTTGGCTGCTTAATAATCTGACTAAGCTGACTAACTCTGCATGTCAATGCTATATATGCGATCTATTTTTTTAATTTGTCAATTTAAAAAATTAACTCGGTTTAGAACTTAGCAGGTGACTAATCTCATTAGGCTTGATATATAGTCTAAGCTTCAGACTAATGTAGCTGCAGTGTTTAATTCGGTTAAGGGTCGATTCATACTTACTGTCGTATGTCCGCTTAGTTGGCAAAATCACAAAATAACCACACCACTTGCGGTATATAAGATAAGCTAGTTGCGTGATTATTTCAAAATTTTGCCGGACATACGGCTGGATGTATGAATCGACTCTGAAAGGATTAGAGAAACGCTGTAAGCGGCTATATGTGCGTTTTACTCTTTTTATGAAAAATTGTCCTCTCTAATGATACACTGAACCTATATTATCTCTAAAAACGCTCAAAAAACGTAAAATAATCAACCAACAGCAATAATAGATGTTACCATAAATATTCACTCAAAAATAACTAATATCGTATTTCTTTATGTTCTAGTTGATCAATAATGGATCTTTTCAACTTTACTCTGAATGCCAGTATTGTCAATGACACAGATACGGGTCCAGAACGAGTCGCCTACTTAGCGCCGAAAATCATGTCCACCATTCTATACTCTGCCTTATTTCTGGTCGGCCTTGCCAATTTTGACCTAATTCTGGCCGTGGTTCGAAACCAGCTCTACCAGTCAGTGACCAATGTCTATATACTAAACCTGAGCATGGCTGACGCGACTCTGATTATTTCGCTGCCGTTTCTGCTCACAATTACTTGGACACGATCTTGGATTTTCGGCGACGTTGCTTGTAGACTCTATTGGATCGCCGAGCAAAGCAACAAATACGCCAGCATGCTGTTTCTGACAGTGCTTTGCGTCGACCGATACTTGGCGATCTGTATGCCAATTCGATCCATCACCCTGCGGACTAAACGAATCGCCGTTGCGGTAGCTCTTGCGTGCTGGCTGGGGGTCGCGCTAGTTTTGGTTCCCGTCTATTTATACGCGCAGACATTCAAGGGTAACGACAATATCCACTGTGTGATTGTCTGGCCGCGAGATATGAACTCTACCAACGGCCCGTCGCGTACTTCAGCCCCAGAGATCCAGTTCCTGACCTGCGGCTTTGTCTTCATGTATATCATTCCTTTCTTTGTCATCGGCATTTTCTACAGCCAGGTTTTGCGTCGACTTAGTGTTTTAGAGGAAAAACGATCACATATGCAACAAGTGACGGCTCAAGCGGCAGCTAAGAACCAAAGCTACTCTTGCACCGCTCCCCCCATCAGACCCAACAATATCGGCTGCAAAAAACTCACTAACAAACCCGATACGCACCACGCGCACACAAACTACTATAAACGAGTGACAAAGTTGATCCTGATAATAGCCATGATGCATTTCGTGTGCTGGACCCCCTATTGGATTCTAAACATCTACTGTGTTTTTAGAACGCCGCGGACTGCAAATTTTGCAGTTCGATTGCTGTTTAATTGCATCCACTTGTTGCCGTATCTGAACAGCGCCGTTAATCCCTTGTTGTATGGCGCTTTTAAGCCGGGAGAAAATACCAGAATGCTAAATAGACTTTTGTGTGGTCGACAACAGGGGGTCGAAACACCGGTTTGACTTTGTGATATATGCCCTGACTATATGGCTGCGATTTGCTTACGCCTAGAGGCTTTTAAGCTGGTCATCGTTTTAGTTAGACTGAGTCTAAAGTTAAACACCTTTTGCGAATCCCAGCCAATGTAATTTATTCTGCTTATGTGCTCATATGTGCGCTTTAATAGTAAAACACATTTTGATATTAATTTGTAGATAATTTCGCTTAGCAACATTTTTAAAACCAACTAAATTTAGTATTTGAGTATCAAGTGATTCGAAATAATATTGAGTATTATTCTGAAAAAAAATTTCCTACAAAAACAGCAAGCCGTCGTTGCAGCAATTAGTTGAAACATGGTCGGTAGTGTCAAAGAACAAATGGTAGATCCTCTCTGAAAGAAATACAGTATCAAACTGACCCAAAGGGGGATTCGAATCACCCAACGGTGGATCTGCAGAACAGGACTCTAACTTATTTGAGCTACTGAGCCAGTGCTGACCTATCGTTAATCTCTTTAACTGTGTATTTAACGGGCCTGTCTTGCTTCGCAGTAATGTGAAGTTTTATGTGCTGAGCGTACGCTATCAGTGACATTTCCTAGGCTCGCAACCGAAATGAAAACGTCCTTGACAAAACGCGAGACCGTAGCCTACCTACAACTAACTATGTAACTACCCCAACTGCCCTGAATTTCCAAAGCCTAACCTACACCCTAACGAAATTTACGCAGATTTTTTAGGTTTAACGTACAAATAAGTTTAATGCAAAATAAACAAGGATAGGGGCTCATGCAGATAATTTAGGAAAAAACACAAAACCACAGATATATACAACTGCAACAGCCAGCACAACACGCAACCGACCGTCGAAAAAAATTAACTCTTTCACCAAGCCTGAAAACTTGCATGTCGGTTTGTCAATTGTGAATATGTTAAGTGGTTGTTTTATTAAACTTTGCCTAGACATACATATTTGATACCTAGAGTGGGGGTGATTATAGATACTCGATTGATACTGAACCGATTTTTATAGTTTTGGATCTAATGGACTTCCTTGTATATACCTACCACAGGTCTCTGGTTTTCAAATACTGCAGCAATCATATTTTAAATATAGTTGGTTGTTTTGAACTAGAGATGGGCTTTACCGCCCTGAGGCCCGGCCCGGACCGGCCCGGCCTGGAAGGGCCAGGCCGGGCCTACCAGCAGAAGTTTGAATCAGGGCAGGGCCGTGGAAATTTTGCATCAGGGCCGGGCGGGGGGCCGCTTTGCCATCAGGGCCTCAGGGCCGGCCCGGCCCTGATTTCGGCTCGGCCCGGCCCTGATTTCTACCCTGCCCTGACTGTAGTCAGAAGCAAACACGTACGTATGCATGTAGGCTAACGGCACAGCCTGCGTAGCAGCCTGACGTGTACTTGTGTGGTGTTTTTTTTCTTTTTTTTCAATGTTGCTCTGTGTGTTTATATTTGTATATAAGTTGTATACTACTTGTCTTTTTTATAGTATTTTATAGTTTTTACGGTTTGACAGTTCTGTTAGGTTTAGTAAAAAGTGTAATACAAGGCTTAGTGTTAAAGTTTACACAAGTGTTCCTCCCTCTTTGAGTTTTTTGGTCCGACCGGGAAAATTTTCTGATACGTCTCCAATTGACAAATTTGGCCTAAAAATAAAAAATTTCCACATTTTTTCTGGGGGCTGCCGCCCCAGACGCCTGCGACTCTGTGGCTTAATATTCTTTTTCTTTGTTATTAATTTTCGTCAAAGCCTATGCATATTGTATACACGTGTACATTATGCTACGACTACATGTCTGATACTCTGATGTGACGTTACCATCTTTTGTTTTAATTGTTCTGTCGGAAAAAATTTCTGACACGTCTCCAGTTGACCAAATTCGATCCAAATAATCGAAATTTTTTTCTCGGGGCTGCCGCCTTCAGAACCCTGCAACTGGTTTAGTGATCTTGCGACTGCAAAGCGTCTTATAAGCGTTAAAATTGCTAAAAAGTTTATTTTAATGCATTATAAAAAATGGAAAAGTCATTCCTCCCCGAAATTTTTTTCTGGGTACGCCACTGGTAATACATATGTACTGTTTTTATCATGAACTTTTCACACAATAAGCTATGTATGTTAGGTACTCAGTAGCATAAGCCGTTACGTAACACACTTCAATTGAGTTCCAAGTTGTTCAACTGACAAGGGCAATCGAACTGTCAAGTAATGAAAATCAGGGCCGAACAGGGCCGGGCCGGGCGCCACGCACGCCCAATCAGGCCGGCCGGCCAGAAAATAGCAGCCGCCGGGCCCGCCAAAATTTCTATCAGGCCCCCCGCCAAAGCCGGCCCTGATCTCATCTCTATTTTGAACGAGTGCTTATTCCTGATCTGATGTTATTGAGATGCTAGTTGTTTTTTCTATCGCAGCCATCCTTAGTTCGATATCTCTGATCACCGATGCGCGACGCTATATTATATTGCGGGTTTGCTTTGTGAGCTTTACAAGCATTTTCGAACAATGTACCGATTATGAGTTTTCAGTGTCGGTTCCTGCGAGATATACAGCTTCTATTACTGACCCGCTTCGTTTCACAAAACCTTATTTGTATACTTTAGTCCCTAACGATTGTACCAGCAGCTTTTTTACAACGAAATATCGCCACGCGTTTAATGCAAGTCAGTTTACTGTCAAAACAGTTTCTTACAGTCTAGGACGGTTGACCCTTGCAGTGTCTAATCATTGGGGCAATAATTATACAGTAACAATTGAGCCATGTTGCAAATTTTATGAAGTTTTTGGGCTGTATACTTTTTTGTCGCCCGACTATGATTTTCGCGTTATGTCCACCAATGGTTTAACTCCAAGAGGGATACCGCCACCTAATTGTCCTCTCCCCACGGATAGAGTTAGAACTACAACTACAACAACGAAATCGACAACAACAACAACAACAACAACAACAGCAACAACAACAACAACAACAACAACAACAACAACTATTACTACTACTACTACTACTACTACTACTATTTCTACTACTGGTACGACGATGGCATTCATTACTACCACTACTACTGCTACTACTACTACTACTACTACTACAACTGCGCTGAAAACTCAAAGCACCACTATGGTAAGAGCTAAATCAACTTCAAAAAAACGCGTTTCAGCTTCACCTACACTTTCTACAACCACTAAAAAAAGTTCGAAAAACAATGTGTCAGCAGTTTTTCCTGTGATCATGGTTGCTGTACCGCTGTGCATAATTATACTGGCGTGTATAATTGGGTGGTATGTATTTCATCGGACGCGAAAACGGAAAAAACTTCTGATCTTACGCCCTGTCTGGGATACAACAACAGCAGCAACAACAGTAGCAACAAAAGCAGCACCAACAGCAACCAGTGTTTCGCGATCTTACGGACTAGTCTATTCCAACAAAATTGCTACCAATAAACAGCAGCCACGGTTGTCTCAAAGTCCAACTTTTTTTACAATCAATGAGCTGAAAAATGCAAACAACGGCTCCAAAATGAAAATACAATCTCCCGAAGAAAACAAACTATGACACTTTGTGGTATTTAAAAAGAGTGGCGTGAATCAATTACGCCACAGTACTTTATAGGTACTTGTTTGTGTCTATGATAAAGATTTTTACGTAAAAGCGAAAGTTGAATAGTGGATTAAATGCTCCATTCTGTTCAGAAGTAGGAATAGAACAAGTATTGTTAACATTACTGTTAGTATTGGCAAGTTATTTACTACAAGACATGTATTTGTTTTAAATAACCAAAAGAGATCTACAATTTGCGAGACACATTTTGCTTATCGCTTATTTCTTCGATACAACGTGTTATTTAAACGACACTCTGAAAAGTTCGACCAAAATAGTCTACTTTTGCCCAAAAAATGAAACCAATTTGAGAAAAATCAATATGAAACCAAAGATTTGAGTTTTCCCATTTTCCCAAATGTTGGTCATGTAAGCTGTCTCATATTGATAACCACTGAGGTTCTTGAAATTCTTAGCATGTTCAGACGTTATGTGAAATTTAACAGATACCACAGACTACTTGAGCAAAAGAAAGAATAACAAGTTATTTCTGAACCGGCGTTTACTATAGTGCTTTAAGGGGGTAGTGTCGCGAAAGCAGTTTTGCTCATAGGCTGTGAAAATAGAACTTTTTGTTTTGAAGTAGTACATGCAATGAGAAGCTAGTCCAACGCTGTATGGTATCAAATAATTACTGCCAGACATCACACTATCAATATTGACAAATATTTTTGACCAATCGTCATTAGTAAGCCAGACATCACACAATAGGGACATAAAAGTTCGAAAAATCAAGCCAGATATCAGATTGGCCAGCTTGTGAAGTACACATCATGTGTGGACGCACAATTTTTTGCGACAAATAAGAAAAAAGAAAATTGAAGGTTCGTTTTTCTTCTGATTTGAAAATAAGCGTCTAGATTTTCCACAATTTATCATTATTGCTGTTACTATTTTACAGTTTAAGTACACCTTCACAGTTCAAACTAGTATTACTCCACAGCCGCTACAGTAATCTGCACTAAATTTTGTGTGCATAAACTACAACATATGTGCTATTAGTCTGTGTAAAAAAACTAAACAGAAAAATTGATAAATGTGACTAAAAAATGGAATGTGAATAGGTTTTTTTT
This sequence comes from Trissonchulus sp. WLG1_4, assembly GCA_030248245.1. Classification (NCBI taxonomy): domain Eukaryota; kingdom Metazoa; phylum Nematoda; class Enoplea; order Enoplida; family Ironidae; genus Trissonchulus; species Trissonchulus sp. WLG1_4. Next base: position 71,324 of record JASANF010000869.1, read on the forward strand.
TCGTCATTTTTCCGACTTTGAGACATTATTGCAAACTATATGCTGCACCAATTTTGCTGAAACTTGGCAAAATAATTTGCCTTTTGTTAGATTTTTAAAATATAGAAAGAACAATTTCTAACATTTTACTGAACAAGTTTTACAGTCGCGCAAAATCGACTGCTTTCGCGACACTACCCCCTTAAACTACGTTAAACCTGCGACACATGTCCCTTAAACTTGCTAAGCCGAACAAAAACCGCTTGCTCAACTACAATACTAGCGCCCCTCAAGGTTTTTATCGAAAGAAAAATGTTCGTCGTAGAAATTTTTTGTCGTTGAAAAAACAAATGTTCGTCAATGAAACAGCAAATGGTCATCGTTGAAAATTTTTTCAACGACGAGCCTTGGTCGTTTAGAATCTGGCCCAGTACTCAGTGTTAACTGCCTCCTCACCAAGGTCGGCCTAAACGAACGCTTATAGGCAGGCATACAGGATACAGCAAGTGTCGTTCAAATCAGTCTCTCTGCAATCTGGAATCTCATCTGAACCAGCTGCTTCCAGCGGGCTTAAAAGTAGACTGCTTTCTCACTAAACTTTTGAGCGCTTACATACCTAGCCGATGAGTTGATTGTATTTTGGTGACATTTATTTTTTACTGTGCAGGCGTACAGCTAAATGGTAAAGCTTATAAGCTTCAAAATTCAAGTGACACTGCACATGAAAAAATAGTGGGTACCTACCAGTTCTACAATGTGCAAAAAAGTGCAATAGAGTGAGGCTTTGCATTAGCGTATGCAAACTGATGAAATTCCAGGTTTAATGTTTTTTGCGCCAGCAAGTCTTCAGTATGAAGAGACAGTGGGTGGATTTAACAAAGATTATTTTACTAAACCATTGGTTTTACGTACGTTTTGCATGATATGCAAGTAATTTCATTACAAAATATTGGCTGATTCGTTACAAATTTCGTGGATTTTTGTAAGTTAATAAATTAAGGGTGGATTTCACAAAGGTATTTTTACTAACCCATGGTTTTACGTACGTTTTTATATGATTTACACATAACTTCATTAAAAAAATTGCCTGATTCGTAACGAATTTTGTAGATTTTCTTAAACCATTGGTTTAGCTCAGTTGAAATTTCAGCAGAACAGAGACCTGCAGCGCTGCAGGTTTGAAACTTCAACTGAGCTAAGCCAAAGGTTTAAGAAAATTTACGAAATTCGTAACGAATCATTCGATATTTCATAATGAAATTATGTGCTAATCATGCAAAACGTACGTAGAACCAATGGTTTAGTAGGAAACCACCTTTGTGAAATCCACCCAGGAGGTTTTTTGAAAAAAACTGCCATGCGGATGCGGATGCGATTTGTAAACTTGCATGTACAACAATTTAAAAACAATTGATGCAGTAGCACAATTTCTACACAGCAAGCATAGTATTTAGCAATTTAGCAATTCAGTAAGTATTTTATTTAGATACTACCCCAAATTGCTTCAATGATCAGTTGCTTCTGCTTTCTTTAACAGTTTTTAATTTTTTTAAATTTTTTAAGTTTTTAAAGTTTTACAGACTCGTTATGGGACACTATAATTGTTTTCATTGCTCTGCTTTCTTTTTGCCGTTGTCCTACGACTAAAATATTACAATGCAATTGCAATTTTAGCGAGAAAATGCAGTGATCCATCACTATTACTGCATTAAGCTTACCTATTTTCAATCACTTCATTAAGGACCACTGTTTTCGGACCAATCGGTAAATTTCATTTTGTTTTTGAAAGGCTTTGTCTCGTTATAGCACGCGTGCCGTTATTGCACAAATGAGGTCAGGGTTTTGTTATAGCACAGCATGTCCTAGTCTCGTTTTAGCACAAAAGATTGGCTTTATACTATAGCACATTAGAGTAGCTGTATATCACTTGTGGTATCCTCTTTCTTTCAACATTCTGAAAACCGAAAAGGAACGGAGAGGATGGGTCCGGTTTTTCAGGACTGTCTTATCCCCAACTTGTCATCGGATACGGATTAGGAGCTCCATACCCTGGGCTGAGCTTAGTACTTCAATTTATGGCACTCGCGCTGTGTGCTGCATGACTGTGTACATAGTTTTTCTGATATGGTCGGTCGGTTGAATAAGGGTATGTTCACGACCCTCAAGTCCCTCATGTAAGAAGTCAGAGCAAAAAACATAATCGGTAAACATGCTGTCGAAATATCAGCTTATGAGCTCTAGCGATCAATATTAAAACTAAGTCGATAGTTTTGAACGAGTGACGTACTGATCAGGTGTTATTGAAAATGCTAGTTGCTTTATATATCGCCGCCGTCCTGAGTTCCATTTCTGTGATCACCAATGCCCAACGCAATCCTATACTTCGGTTTTGCTTTGTGAACTTCAAAGACCCTGAAAATATATTCGACCGGTGCACCGATTACGAGTTTTCAGAGTTCGTTCCGGTAACCTATACAGTTAGTATCACTGACCCGGTTCGTTTCAAAAAACCTATCCTCTATAATATAGTACCCGACGATTGTACCATTAACAATTTTGCAAACGAATTTGCGTATGGATTTAATACTAGTCAGTTTACCATCAAGACAGTTTCTCACACATTAGGACAGTTGGACCTTGCAGTGTCCGACTCTTCAGGCGATAATTTTACAATAACAATTGGGTCATGTTGCAAATTTTATGAAATTTTTGGCATGTATACAGTTTTGCATCCTGACTATAACGTTCGCATTTTGTCCAAAAAGGGGTTAAAACCTACAGCGATGCCACCTGCTAATTGTCCCTTCCCCACGGATTCAAGAACAAGCGTTACTACAACTATGATGCCGACGACAACTACTACTTTTACTACTACTACAACTACTACTACAACTACTACTACAACTACTACCACTACAACTACTACAACTACAACTACAACCACTACTACTACTACTACCACTGCAGCACTAAAGACCCAAAGCATCACTATACCAAGTGCTGAGTCAACTTCAAAAGAACGCGACGCAGATGCAACTACAGTATCTACGACAGAGGTTAGCACAAAGAAAATTCTGTCGCTAGTGCTTCCAGTGATAATGGTGGCTGTACCGCTGTGTATTGTCATACTGGTTTGTATAATTGGGTGGTACGTGTTTTATCGACACCGGCAACGGAACAAATTGCTGATTTTACACCCTGATTCCGCCAATACTGGCCTAGACGCAACAACAATACCAACCGATGACCCACGAACCTTTGGATTAGTCCGCACCCGCAAAACTCTCGATACGGAACCACTAAGGCAGTCTTTAACTTGCACTTTTGTTACGCCAAAAAAGACCGCCACACCCTTCAGAACATCATTACTGGACAAGAAATTGGTGAAGCCAAGAGCCAATGCCAACGTGAAAACGAAGTCGCTAGCAGAAATAGAGCAAGAGAAAACGGCGACCCTCAAATGACCAACGTAAATCATAGACCTAATGTATGTACTTTAGAGGTCAGACTAGTTAATGTAATTGTACATTTGTATTTTCCTCTTGTGAATTAAGGGGGTAGTGTCGCGAAAGCAGTCGATTTTGCGCGACTGTAAAACTTGTTCAGTAAAATGTTAGAAATTGTTCTTTCTATATTTTAAAAATCTATCAAAAGGCAAATTATTTTGCCAAGTTTCAGCAAAATTGGTGCAGCATATAGTTTGCAATGTCTCAAAGTCGGAAAAATGACGAAAAAAAAACCTATTCACATTTCATTTTTTAGTCACATTTATCAATTTTTCTGTTTAGTTTTTTTACACAGACTAATAGCACATATGTTGTAGTTTATGCACACAAAATTTAGTGCAGATTACTGTAGCGGCTGTGAAGTAATACTAGTTTGAACTGTGAAGGTGTACTTAAACCGTAAAATAGTAACAGCAATAATGATAAATTGTGGAAAATCTAGACGCTTATTTTCAAATCAGAAGAAAAACGAACCTTCAATTTTCTTTTTTCTTATTTGTCGCAAAAAATTGTGCGTCCACACATGATGTGTACTTCACAAGCTGGCCAATCTGATATCTGGCTTGATTTTTCGAACTTTTATGTCCCTATTGTGTGATGTCTGGCTTACTAATGACGATTGGTCCAAGCTATTTGTCAATATTGATAGTGTGATGTCTGGCAGTAATTATTTGATACCATACAGCGTTGGACTAGCTGCTCATTGCATGTACTACTTCAAAATAAAAAGTTCTATTTTCACAGCCTATGAGCAAAACTGCTTTCGCGACACTACCCCCTTAAATAGACATCTGAACCTATTTATGTTGTGATAAGTAAATAACACTGGAAGGGCAGGTACTACCTCGATAAAAGTGCTTTTATTGTTGCGCCACAGCCTCAATCCTAAAATGGATTAAACAGGTAAGATTAAACTTTGTTTGCCTAATAACTTATCTCGATGTTGACGTAGACTTGAAAAATTTTGTGCACAAGCGGGAGGGCTAGCTACAAATAGTTGCTATTGCTAATTTCGTATGAATTGATAAACGATGTCATAATTAATGGCAAAACAAATTTTAAACAAATCCGTTTTTTCTATTTTAGGAATTTACCCAGTGTTTATTGTTTGCGTTTCAAGAACGTTGGCAATGAAATGATCCAGCATGACCGTTTAGCCACCTTATCAGTCAAAAACAGCTAAAACGGACAAATTTTTGAGCACTGTCCTGCTTACAGAAATTTCTTTATGGCAAATGGTTGACGAAAAGGTAGTCAAGCTAAACCACAGACTAAGAGCTAAACCTACAATTCCATAAACTGGGAAGACACTTTTCTATCCAATCATTTATTTCTGACTGTGGGTTCTTGTGCTAAGTAAAAAAGTATGCCCCAATTTTGATAGAAAGAAAGAAATGGAGACACCGGGAATCGAACCCGGTCCGCTCGCATCGACGACAAGAGTGCTAACCACTACACCACAGCCCCCAAGTTTTCTAGACACTAATTCTCCTTTACAACACTCGTTCCCATGGCAGCGCTGATAATCTTGGCTTTTGATAAATTTCATTCATTTCCAACAATCAAGGCTCGATTCATACTCCTATACGGACATTGAGACATACGGGAAAAAGGACGAACGGACATCCGGACGAAATGAACGGCATAACGGCCGTCTTATTCATACTTGCGTCCGTTCAGCGGTGTGCCCGTTTGCCCTTCAGCCGTACGTCCGTTCATCTGTACTAAACGACACATCAGTCCGCATGTCCGGCGAAGTTAAATTCAGTTCAACTCTGCCCAAAATTTTCGGGCATATGGACAAACGGAGTACGGACATACGGCTGAAAAGTATGAATTGCACCTTTGTTTGTATGCCCGTACATCCGTATGTCCGTATGTCCCAATGTTCGTTTGCCCCAATGTCCGTTGGCCCTAAAAAGTATGAATTAAAAAAATGTACGAGACGTGCTTTGTCCGTATGCCCTATGTCCGTTTGTCCGTATGCTTTATTGACGTATGAATAGACCTTAACAGTTGTGATATATTGGCCAAATTATCAGTATCATGAGTACATAATAGGGAAGAATACGACACTCTTCCCTATTCTAGCTGATCGGCCAAAACGATGTTGCGGCCGAAAAACATCCTAGGTCCGTTGTGTTGGTTGTTTGAGAATGGAGTCACGTACTTTTGAAACAACTGATAGACCAGCGGTAGTGTAGCTTTGGCACATGGCAATGAAACCGCGTCTGAATCGGGCACTCAGGCAAACGTATAAATAAAAATTAGTGGCGTGTGCCAGCTGGTTTGAAAGGGAGACTAAAATTGTGAACAAATTATCGTTCCAGTGATATTGCCTCAATTTTTCTGCTAAATCAGTGTTTGCGGGAAAGATCATGGAAAAGTCCTCCACGGGGCATTTAGTATTCATATAAATGGCATACAGAGTTAGGTTGATCATAATGGGCAGTGTTAGACATATTTGCAGTAGACACAGCAGTTTGTCTTGTTTGAAGTTGGCCCAGCTTTGTCTCTGCTGCAGCATGCTGTTGGCTTGGGCACGACTCTTTCGAATGAAACCTACGAGGACAGCCACTGTTAGAATGCAAACAGCGCTTGAGATTGCAACGGAAGTTATAGTTTCTACGAGAATGCTGATAGGATCTGTTTCGCAGAATAGTTCGGCTTCGAAAATGAATTCTAATATTATTAGAATCGCAATAACTACCATTGATTTTGCAGCCGCTTGCTTGGTATTGAACCGGGCGAACTGTTTCGGCAGCCACAGAGCTAGGAATCGCTCCAGACTGATAACAATAGAAATACAATCGCTGAGATCTGAAAGTGATATAGTAGCGGCAACCAAGTATCTTCGGTTATCTAGTTCAACAGTTGGCATCAATAACGAAAGGCCCAGATGAAAGATTTCACAGACAGCTATGGCACGATGGTATATGAAGGCAACTTGGCTGAATTCAGGTCTTTTTAGGACCAGCAAGATGCAAATGGAACCGAGGATTCCAAAAGTGCAGCCGGTTTGGTCGATTTTGAGCGCGATTGATTTAAAATACTCCTTGAGGTCTCCCAAGCAAACTTCTGGTACAGTTGAGTTACAAAATTGTGAAGTATTTCCGAATGAGTTCGACATTATATAATTCCTAAAACGGATCAGATCAAATTTTTTTGCTAAAAACACATGACTTAGGGCAAAAAAGTTAAACTTTAACTTTAACTGAAATTAAAAAAGTTAGGGGTCTTACTTTAACTTTAACTTTAACTTTAACTCCAAAAAAAGTTAAAGGTCTTACTTTAACTGTAATTTTAACTTAATTTAAAATAACCTTACTTTAACTTCAATTGAAGTTATTTTAAAAAAAAGTCATTGATTTTCGACTTACTTTAACTTTAACTTAAATTGAAGCCTGAGCCTTACTTTAACTGTAACATTATCTTAAATTGAAGCAATGGCCTTTACTTTAACTTTAACTTAAATGAAATTGGTCTGACTTTTTGCCCTAGAGGGTCTAGCCCTGCAGCCCTCAAAAACAGTGGCGTAGCTAAGAAAAAATTTTCCGGTGAAATTTCTTTTAAATTGCTTTAAAATGCACTTAATTGCAATTTTTACGCAAAAACGACACATTAACCTATTTCGTTCAAAAACAAAGTTAACTTTTTTACCACAGCGGCACCGAAAGTAAAAAATGAACGAAAAATACTGAAAACTACAAAACTGTCGGAAATTTTTTCCAACCGATCCAGAAAAACAAAAGCGGGACAGGTGTGTACAATTTCAGTTGGAAAAAATTTCAAGGGGGGAGTCCCCCCGACTCGCTCCCCGCCCCCTGTTACGCTCCTGCTCAGACGCAGAACCCGATCTTGAATTTTTGACTGCGCTACAAAATTATATATAAATTGCAACATTTTGATTGGTGGGGTATCCTGAACGCGACAGCAGTGGTCCCAGGGCAACATTCGAGCTAAGTTATAATTTTGGCTGAGTTGACTACTCTAGTCAACCCCAAAACCTTTATTTAATTCCAAACACAATTTGGTGGACAATGGTAAAACCGCCCACTGGTATGCAAAATTTTGAAACCTGTCTTAACTTTGAGATAAGCTATCAAATCAACCGCCGTAAGTAAAAAAGCAAATTCGAATTATTTAATAATATGTAAATTTAAAAATTCAATGTATACAATCCGTCAAATTCAATTT
>JASANF010000870.1:0-41193 GCA_030248245.1 Trissonchulus sp. WLG1_4
AGAGAACATAAGCTTTATTGACAGGTAGTTAAAAAGATAGGATGATACTGAATTGTATTGGTGTATATATTCCTAGCTACAGCTTTTTTCATTTTTGTCTGTTTTCATTGCTATTACAATAACCCCCTTTTTTTGGAGCGGAGCACGAAGAAAATTAATCCAAAGTGCAAATTGAAATCAGATAAATATTTCGGGAACAAGATTGAAAGAGACTTTCTTGACTTTCTTGCTTGTGTCTTTAAAGGCGGACCATAGGGCTGAAACGGACTTGCTATTGTCAGCCCCGTCTTTCAATGAAAAAGCAGGCTTTGTTCTGTCAATGGACACCTTTGTTGGAGTTTCTTTGATTGAGAGTGTGATGGTTTTATCATCTTTGGAAATAATTTTGTAGGGGCCAGTGTAAGGAGAGTCTAGAGATGAGTGAACTACTGGTCTGCGTAGCCAGGCACTGTCGCATGCTGAATAGTCAGAAATACATGAAAAAATTTTGTGTTGACGCTGTGGAGGTTTCAACAGTGATATTTTTGAAAATAAATTGTCAATGAATTTCGGTACATCTGTTACCGCCCGAGGTGTGTGAAAAAAATCAGCTGGAAGAGTGAGTTCTGTGCCATAGACCAGCTGCGCAGGGGTAAACTGGTGAGTGCCAGCTGTGGAACCAAGTCCAAGCAAAACTAAAGGCAGCGCGTCGTGCCAGTCTTTCTTGTCGCAGGTAGCTCTCAATGCGTTCTTAAGAGTTCTATGGAACCGTTCGATCATCCCGTTACACTGCGGGTGATAGGCAGTAGTTCGCCTACGGTCAATGCCGAGTCGTTTCATCAAGCAGCTCCACACTGCCGACTCGAACTGTGATCCACGATCCGAAATTATCACGGTCGGTACACCGAATTTGCTGATCCAGTGCGTGACAAACTCTTTTGCGACTACTTCCGCAGAAATAGTGTTTATTGGTACTACTTCTGGCCATGACGTGAAACGATCAATCATTGTCAATAAATGTTTTCCTCTCGACGGTGGCAACGGGCCGACTAGGTCAATGTAGACCGTGTGAAAACGCGATACAGTTGGAATTGTTCCGATAGGAGCCTTCGTATGGCGCGTGATTTTAGAAGCTTGGCAGGCATGGCAAGATCGAACGAAATCGCCAATGTTGCGATTCATGCCAGGCCAAACGTACCGACTTGATAAAAGTTTGATTGTCGAGCGAATACCGGGGTGCGTAAGATTATAATATTGTTCAATAATGGACTTTCGAAAAGGGGCGGGCACGTACGGACGCATTTTGTCATCGCAATTTACGAAGCTGTTTTCATCAATTGCCACGCGATTAATCGGGAGTGACGTAGTTTTGAAAAATGCTTGAAAAGATTTGTCTTTTAGTTGTGCGTCAGCTAATGATTTATCAGTAGTGAGAGTTACGACAGCGATAGAGCGTGATAACTTGTCAGCCACCACGTTCTCTGATCCAGCGATGTGCGTGATTTTGCAGTTGAATTCAGAAATGAAGGATATCCATCGAATTTGCTGTGGTGAGGGATTCTTCATGTCGAAAATACGCAGTAAAGGCTTATGATCTGTGCGAATTGTAAAATTATGTCCAGCTAGCCACTGAAAATGCTTGAGAGAAAGATAGATAGCCAAGAGTTCTCGATCGAATGCCGATTTTTTGCTTTCCATGTCGGAAAATTTCTTGGAGTAAAACTGTAATGGTTCCACTTTTCCATCGACAACTTGGTGCAGAGCAGCACCAGCGGCAACGAGAGAAGCGTCAGTAGTGAGTATAAGCTGCGCATTTGGAGATGTAGGTGCAAGGAGTGTGCGTTCAGCTAGAGCAGTTTTCAGAGCACTGAAAGAAACTTGACACTTGTCCGACCAGCTGAAAGATGCTTGGTGCTTTGTAAGATCCGTCAAGGGAGATGCCAACTCAGAATAGTTTGGAATGTGCCGATGATAGTATCCCATCATGCCAAGAAAACGTCTTAGGGATTTTTCGTCGGTTGGCGCTGGCATGTCAAGAATAGCCTGAACTTCGGACTCAAGTGGCCGTGCACCTGCGGCACTGACTTCGAAGCCAAGGTACATAGCAGAGCGCATGAAAAATTTACACTTCTTTAGGTTAACCCTCATGCCGTGTTTGGCTAGACGGTCGAGAATGTGTTTCAAGTGTTTGAAGTGCGTGTCCACGTCAGAACTTGCAACTATGATGTCATCGATGTATCCTCTGGCGAAAGGAAAATCGAGCAGTATTATGTCTATACATCGTTGGAAAGTTTGAGACGCGTTTCTCAAACCGAAAGGCATGTAGTCAAAGCAGAAGCTGCCGAATGGTGTTGTAATTGCGGTTTTTTGAATGTCTTCCGGGGCCATTTTTATTTGATAGAATGCCTTTTGAAGGTCCAACATACTGAAAATCGTACAGCCTCGAAAAGATTGAACAATTTCGTCAACCTTCGGCATGGGATATCTGTCTGGTACAGTTTGACTGTTGAGAGCCCGATAGTCCCCACAGGGTCTCAAACTGCCATCTGGTTTCACAACTACATGAAGAGGGGTTGCCCATGGAGATTCACTTCGGTGGCAAATGCCTTGGCGTTCCATTGACAAAAATTCCTGTTTGGCTGCTTCCAGCTTTGCACCAAAAAGACGACGTGGACGGGAGAAAGCCGGAGGTCCAGTTGTGACAATGTGGTGCTGAACTGGAAGTGATATGGGCTTAGTAGGTGAGCGAGGAGACGTGAGAACTTCGTAGTTTCTCAGCAGACTTTTCAGCCGTTGATCGACACCTTCCATGGCAGATTGTGTCGAGATGGAATTGACCACTTGCGTGCAAGAATCGCGTATTCTTGTGGCGGGTGCATTTGAGGGTGATGGAAGGGAGCAGACAAGTCACTTGTTTCTACAGTCAACAAGCAGATTATAGTGAGAGAGAAAATCTTCCCCCAGAAGAGGCTGGTTGACGTCACTGACGTAAAAGTTCCACGTAAAAGTGCCCGGTAAATCTTGAATGCGAAATGTCAGAAGGGCTCGACCATGGACTCTGATTGTTGTGCCGTTGGCTGCACGAAATGGCTCAATGTCCAGCTTTTCTTGAACTGGCAACTTGCTCGGAGGAACACAACTGACCATGCTGCCAGTGTCCACTAAGAAAGTTCCAATTTCTGGTGCAGCCACGAGAAGAGAATTTACCCCGACGTCTGCTGCAACGACGACGGGGCAATGAAGTTTCCCTGCGTAGTCGTTGCAGCGTGGCTACATGGCGGAGTGCACTTGCGAGCATTTCTGCCAAATTTTTGATGGTACCAGCACAGTTGATCACTTGACCGAAAACGTTGGCTGTGGGAGCGACTGCGTGATCTCGACTGGTTTCCCCTGGCAGTAGTTTGCTGTACGCTTAGCACTTGAACCTGTTGAGCAAGTTCGGTAACTTTGTCCATTAGAAGCTTCTGGTTCTCGTTGAGCGTGCTGAGGTTGACGTATCCAGATGCGCTGGATGCTACTTGGTGCTGTCCTTCAGACTTGACTGTGGCTATGCGAGTGTAGGTGCTTGGAATTTGTTCAAATAGTTTGTCAGCAGTCTCAGCCAATTTGTCGGTAGAAAGCTCAGACAAAGAAGCTAAAATTAAACGAACCCCTTTCGGCATCATTTCGATGAAACGAAGCCTGAATATCTCCGTGTTGTTCGGAGCTAATCGCTGTAGATGGCGCAATGCAGCGGAAGGTTTCTTGTCGCCTAACTCTTGGTCCGCAAGCAATTTCTTTAGCATGTGTGTGTCACACTCTGGTTTTCCTTGAAGTAATTGTTCCATATGCATAAACCATAGACGAGCGTCTTTCGCGTAGAAATCAGGTAATTTTATTCTACGCGTATTGTCTGCAGGAGTATGAAAAGTTGGTGCTTCAATGTCTAGAAGTGGTTGGTTGAACAGGTTCGGTTGCTCTAGTGCAGGCCGTGCTGCAGGTGGAATCTTGTCAGGATGTAGTAGAAAGTGTTCTATTACATGCTGATTCTCATTTTCAAGCTACTCAATAACCTCTTCTTTAGTAGCAGGCAAGAGAAAATCGGGGTTAGTAGCGTTCATGAAAGCTAGGACTCTTTCTAAAATGTCCCTATCGTAACGTTCATACGGAACAGGTGGACCTGGATTCAACTCCACGTCTCCAGACATAATCAGCAATAGCCGAAGGCTAGAATGGTGGCGAGAAGACAATCTGCATTGCCCCCAAGCTAAGCCAAAACATGGAAAACCGAAACGGCTTTGATATTTGGAGTGAGTGAAAAGTACCTGACTTGGAGACATAGCGGTCAAGATTGACACGGCAATAAACGTTTTGCTGTACCATGGTCTAGATTCGAGTGATGACAGAGTCTGTTGGTTGAAATAGTTCTCAGGTTGAATCCTGGGTTGTTCGCACAGCAGAAGTATGAGTTTAAAGAGCAGCGGGGCAAAATGGTTGCAGCACATTGTGAAAATTGGGAGCAAATCGAACTACAGGGTCACCAAATATGAGGACAGCATATAGAAAACATAAGCTTTATTGACAGGTAGTTAAAAAGATAGGATGATACTGAATTGTATTGGTGTATATATTCCTAGCTACAGCTTTTTTCATTTTTGTCTATTTTCATTGCTATTACATAAACAATTTATTTTTGCAATGTTTTGCACTGAAAAACTTACGCTTCGTTACATTTGTAGAAACAAAAACGGTTTGACATGATTGAATTGTCGCAATTTTTTCAAGAAAGTCCCAGCCTCGAATAGAGCCCAAAAGCCCAAGACCAGGGCCCGATTTATCGTAACAAAATGTTCGTCGTTGAAAATGTCCATCGTTGAAAATGTTCGTCGTTGAAAATGTCCAATGTTGAAAATGTTCGTCGTTGAAAATTCTTGGATTGATCGAAACATTTTCACCGACGAAAACATCACTAAATTATAGGACAAATATTCGTTGAAAGTTCGTCGTTGAAAATGTTCGTCGTTGAAAAATTTTTCAAAGACGAGCTTTAAAGCCTTTTAGAACATTTTTATATTTCAAACGACCAAAGCTCGTCGTTGAAATAATTTTCAACGGCAAACATTTCAACGGATGTCTCGAGCTCAGCTCAAATTTTTGTCGCTGAAATTTATGTCAACGACGAACATTTGTTTTTCAACGACAAGCATTTGTTTTTCAATGTCGAACATTTGTTTTTCAACGACGAACATTCGTTTTTTAACGACGAACTTTTGTTATTGAACGACGAACATTTTGTCAATATAATTTAGTGTTATGTTCATTTAGTGTTAAAAATGTTTCGGTCAATCCAAAATTTTGAGCGGCAAACAGTTTCAACGACGAACGTTTTCAACGACGAACATTTTGTTTCGATAAATCGGGCCCAGCTGTAAAATAATGAAGCCTCGGAGTCTTTATTCATGATTATACTGTGTATGGACAATTAAAACCAGGATTACGGATAAGTAAGCTTAAATTATTACGACTTACCCCTAGTACAAGGTAAAATAATCAATATCGATGTGAACTTGAGTTATTAAAACTCAAAAAGAAAAAGCTTTTTGATTTATATTTTTTAATATGAATGATGAAAAATGTATTTAGTTCCATTTCTCACTGAAGCACCAACTACTGCAGCCATGACCACAGAAGAAATAACAACTGCAGAAATTATAACTGAAGGTCCAACTACAGAGGTGTTAACCACTCACACAACAGAAGCACCAACTACTGAAATCTCAACGGCTGAAGCTCCAACTACGTTAGAGCTCGTTACTGAGCCACCTACAACACAAGGTCCGACAACGGAAGCTCTAACGACAGAGGCTCCCACACCAGAAGCTCCAACAACAATAGAGGTAACGACTCAGCCACCCACAACAGGAGCTCCAACGACACAGGCTCCCACAACAGAAGCTCCAACAACAATAGAGGTAACGACTCAGCCACCCATAACAGAAGCTCCAACGACCGTTGAGGTCACTACTCAGCCACCAACAACAGAAGCTCTAACGACAGAGGCTCTCACAACAGAAGCTCCAACAACAATTGAGGTAACGACTCAGCCACCCACAACAGAAGCTCCAACGACAGAGGCTCCCACAACAGAAGCTCCAACAACAATTGAGGTAACGACTCAGCCACCCACAACAGAAGCTCCAACGACCGTTGAGGTCACTACTCAGCCACCAACAACAGAAGCTCTAACGACAGAGGCTCCCAAAACAGAAGCTTCAACAACAATTGAGGTAACGACTCAGCCACCCACAACAGAAGCTCCAACGACAGAGGCTCCCACAACAGAAGCTCCAACAACAATTGAGGTAACGACTCAGCCACCCACAACAGAAGCTCCAACGACAAAGGCTCCCACAACAGAAGCTCCAACAACAATAGAGGTAACAACTCAGCCACCCACAACAGAAGCTCCAACGACAGTTGAGGTCACCACTCAGCCACCAACAACAGAAGCTCTAACGACAGAGGCTCCCACAACAGAAGCTCCAACAACAATAGAGGTAACGACTCAGCCACCCACAACAGAAGCTCCAACGACAGTTGAGGTCACCACTCAGCCACCAACAACAGAAGCTCTAACGACAGAGGCTCCCACAACAGAAGCTCCAACAACAATAGAGGTAACGACTCAGCCACCTACAACAGAAGCTCCAACGACAGTTGAGGTCACTACTCAGCCACAAACAACAGAAGCTTCAACGACAGAGGCTCCCACAACAGAAGCTCCAACAACTATTGCGGTAACGACTCAGCCACCCACAACAGAAGCTCCAACGACCGTTGAGGTCACTACTCAGCCACCAACAACAGAAGCTCCAACAACAGAGGCTCCCACAACAGAAGCTCCAACAACAATTGAGGTGACGACTCAACCACCCACAACAGAAGCTCCGACGACAGTTGAGGTCACTACTCAACCACAAACAACAGAAGCTCCAACGACAGAGGCTCCCACAACAGAAGCTCCAACAACATTTGAGGTAACGACTCAGCCACCCACAACAGAAGCTCCAACGACAGTTGAGATCACTACTCAGCCGCCACCAACAGAAGCCCCAATAGAAATAGAGGTCACCACTCAGCCACTAACTACAGAAGCTCCAACGACAGAGGCTCCAACCACTGAAACTGCTACCACTGAAACTCTAACCACCAAAACTCCAACTACAACAGAAGCCCCAACGACAGTTGAAGTCACTACTCAGCCACCAACCACTGAAGCACCAACCACTGAAGCTCCAACCACTGAAGCTCCAACCACTGAAGCTCCAACCACCGAAACTCCGACTACAATCGAGGTCACTACTCAGCCGCCAACTACAGAAGCCCCAACGACAATTGAAGTCACTACTCAGCCACCAACCACTGAAGCACCAACCACTGAAGCTCCAACCACTGAAGCACCAACCACTGAAGCTCCAACCACTGAAGCTCCAACCACTGAGGCTCCAACCACTGAAACTCCAACCACCGAAGCTCCGACTACAATCGAGGTCACTACTCAGCCGCCAACTACAGAAGCCCCAACGACAATTGAAGTCACTACTCAGCCACCAACCACTGAAGCACCAACCACTGAAGCACCAACCACTGAAGCTCCAACCACTGAAGCTCCAACCACTGAGGCTCCAACTACTGAAGCTCCAACCACCGAAGCTCCGACTACAATCGAGGTCACTACTCAGCCGCCAACTACAGAAGCCCCAACGACAATTGAAGTCACTACTCAGCCACCAACCACTGAAGCACCAACCACTGAAGCTCCAACCACTGAAGCTCCAACCACTGAAGCTCCAACCACTGAAACTCCAACCACCGAATCTCCAACTACAATCGAGGTCACTACTCAGCCGCCAACTACGGAAGCCCCAACGACAATTGAAGTTACTACTCAGCCACCAACCACTGAAGCACCAACCACTGAAGCTCCAACCACTGAAGCACCAACCACTGAAGCTCCAACCACTGAAGCTCCAACCACTGAGGCTCCAACCACTGAAGCTCCAACCACCGAAGCTCCGACTACAATCGAGGTCACTACTCAGCCGCCAACTACAGAAGCCCCAACGACAATTGAAGTCACTACTCAGCCACCAACCACTGAAGCACCAACCACTGAAGCTCCAACCACTGAAGCACCAACCACTGAAGCTCCAACCACTGAAGCTCCAACCACTGAGGCTCCAACCACTGAAGCTCCAACCACCGAAGCTCCGACTACAATCGAGCTCACTACTCAGCCGCCAACTACAGAAGCCCCAACGACAATTGAAGTCACTACTCAGCCACCAACCACTGAAGCACCAACCACTGAAGCACCAACCACTGAAGCTCCAACCACTGAAGCTCCAACCACTGAGGCTCCAACTACTGAAGCTCCAACCACCGAAGCTACGACTACAATCGAGGTCACTACTCAGCCGCCAACTACAGAAGCCCCAACGACAATTGAAGTCACTACTCAGCCACCAACCACTGAAGCACCAACCACTGAAGCACCATCCACTGAAGCTCCAACCACTGAAGCTCCAACCACTGAAGCTCCGACTACAATCGAGGTCACTACTCAGCCACCAACCACTGAAGCACCAACCACTGAAGCTCCAACCACTGAAGCTCCAACCACTGAGGCTCCAACCACTGAAGGTCCAACCACCGAAGCTCCGACTACAATCGAGGTCACTACTCAGCCGCCAACTACGGAAGCCCCAACGACAATTGAAGTCACTACTCAGCCACCAACCACTGAAGCATCAACCACTGAAGCTCCAACCACTGAAGCTCCGACTACAATCGAGGTCACAACTCAGCCACCAACCACTGAAGCACCAACCACGGAAGCTCCAACCACTGAAGCTCCAACCACTGAAGCTCCAACCACTGAAGCTCCAACCACTGAAGCTCCAACCACTGAAGCTCCGACTACAATCGAGGTCACAACTCAGCCACCAACCACTGAAGCACCAACCACGGAAGCTCCAACCACTGAAGCTCCAACCACTGAAGCTCCAACCACTGAAGCTCCGACCACTGAAGCTCCAACCACTGAAGCTCCGACCACTGAAGCTCGAACCACTGAAGCTTCAACCACTGAAGCTCCAACCACTGAAGCTCCAACCACTGAAGCTCCAACCACTAATGCTCCAACCACTAAAGCTCCAACCACTGAAGCTCCAACCACTAAAGCTCCAACCACTGAAGCTCCAACCACTGAAGCTCCAACTACTGAAGCTCCAACCACAGAGTCTCCAACCACAGAGGCTCCAACCACTGAAGCTCCAACAACACAAGCAGCTGTTATAACTGATGCAGCTGTGATAACACAGGCGCCTGCGATAACTGACGCCGGTGTGATCACGAACGCTCCTGCAATTACTGACGTTGGTGTGATCACTAACGCTCCTGCAGTCACTGACGCTGGTGTTGTGACGCAAGCCCCGGCAGTCGATACTGACACAGCAGTAACTGACAGTGGTGGCTCTGGCGTTGGTCCGGGTGACAAAACTAAAGGCACAATGACACCTGCGTATGTTGTTACTGATGCGTTGGACAAAAATAGAGAAGGGGGACTAACAGACGCCGCGACCTTGCCACCAAAAACAACTCCAGTTGGTCCAACGCCCGTTGGTTAGTACAATACCTTTTCTCGTTACTAACAATTTTTGGAGTATTTTTAGCGCATGAATAATTTTGTTTTTGCGTTTGTAGTACCTACTTATGAAGTTACCAACACTATTTACTTAAAGAAAATTACCCTGCGGATGAAAAACTGAAAATAAGACTCGAAACTGACGTTGTAGAAGCCAAAGATGACTAGCTTCTGTGAGTCTCAGCAATGGTGGTTTATAATGTTTTTTACCATTTTTTTATTTTTTCAACTTTTATTTTTCTGCTTTCAGCGGAGTGTTATCAGCGCTCGTTGGATTTAGCCCTGATTGTGGATGGCTCAGGAAGTATCACCAAGAAATATTTCGAACACATGAAACGGTTTCTGGGAACGATGATCCATGGGTTCACTCCCGATACCAGAGTCTCATTTGTGCAGTTCAGTTATTGGACAACTATCGAATTCGACTTTAATAAGTTCAAAACGTTGGACGAAATTGAACGTAAGATGATAAGCAGAGAAATAGGCTTATGATAAATATCAGACATGATGGAAGCCAAGGGTATATTTCTGTACCGGAGTAAACGGACTGGACTTCAGAAGTTTATCGGTGGACTGCATCAAATCGAACTAACTTAAGTCTGAGCTGGAGCGAAACTCAAGTTAAATCGATTCAGTTAAATCCGGGTTAAATTTTAGTTATCAACCAAATTTTAAGCGCCAATAGCGCTAATTTGGTGCAGCGGACTAAACCGATTTATAGAGTTTAAGCTTGAGGTAAATCAGATTTAGCTAATCGTCAGTTAATCCAATTTTGTGCAATCTACAGGCTGGCGTGACTAAGTCACCCCACGCCCATGCGCTTATCATCGACAACTTTAATGCGTATCTTAATGTTCGTTTTGACATTTTGCATGCAGTTTAATGGCGTAAGAATAATTAAACTTAATTCCATCATTTAAAATGTCAAAAATCGTCAAAAATAAAGCAAAATCGCATACAACAAAAGTTCATTTATGTATATCCTAAACGAATTAGGTTCCGACGACTTGGAATTATGGTGTAGTGGTTAGCATTCTCGACGTCGACGCCAGAGGCCCTCTTTTCAAACGGCCCCTAATCATAAAATCAGTGACTCTATTTTGCAGAGGGCATTCTGAACGTGCCCTACGAGGGCTACACGACGTACCTGGGCTACGCTCTGGGCAAGGCGGCGGACAATCTGCTGCACAAGGAGTCGGCCGGCGATCGACCCAACGTTCCCACGGTCTGTCTGGTGCTGACCGACGGTCGATCCGATGACGATACCGCCGAGGCCGCCCGCAGAATCAGGGAGGAGATGGTGAATTATCCGAAGTTGGATTAAGAGGATTAGATTAGGATATATGACTGATGTTGCTTATTAGATTAGTATTTAGGACTTTAGCAGAATAGTTTAGTTACGTCTGGATTTAGCGGATTAGATTAGTATTTACGACTCGATTTAGCGGATAAGATTGGGATTAATTTGATTCTTAGTACATTTTGCATTTGAAATTTGGTAAATTTTCGTGCCTGTGATTATGCTAATGTCAGCACAGGGGTGGATGCGGGTCGTGGGTACCTGCGGGTACCCGCAGGATGGGTTTGGTTGGGTCGGAAAATGTGAGCCGCGGGTTTCGAATTATGGCTATAGAGTGGTGGGGCAAAGTTGGTTGCGGGTCGAGTTTTACGGCGCGTGTTGGGTCGAGGGTTACCCACGAGTGTCAGGCCGCGTTTTGGGTTGCGTTGGGTCGCGGGTCGAAAATTCTGACCCGCGTCTATCCCTGCGTCAGCATTGTTTTACTAACGTCATTTTTATCAGGTACCTACATTATAATTGCTGATCAAACCAATTTAGGTCTGTGCCTAGCTGCTCTACCACGAACAGACACACTCATCACAGCAATTAGGTTTCCCGGGCTATGGCTTTTGAAAAAGAGAAACTAAAAAACTGATTTTGTTTCATTTTTTATCATTATCGAGACAGCGTGGTATTTTTTTTATGATTGCAGAAAATCCCCATTTTCGCCCTTGCCATAACCTCACGAGTGGACATGAAGCAACTGCGCGTGATGACTGGAGACGACAGTCGCATCTATCGCATCGACTATTTCGAGGACTTGCAGACCGAGCTCGGCAAAAAAATCGCCGGGGAAGTTTGTCCCGTTGCGGCCGCTGAAGGAACATAATTATTGTCGCAGGTAGGATGCCATTGGTCAGATAAAGCCCGGCCATGTTTTGCCGCTTGACCCTTGACCCTTTACTGCATGATTTTTTATGAAGTTTGCAAAAAGGTTAAGTTGCGATTTGTCATGAAGACAGAGCCTGGGTCATAAGGACAGCTTTCAGGGCTGTCACGCCTAGCCACTTGGCCACCGGCTAGCGTCACTAAGATGCTTTTTTGCTTTTTGCTCATTTTTGAATAAGTTTTCAACGTTCTGGGACAAATTTTCAGTTTTTGGGCACCTTTTTTCAGTAACCTACCGAGGAGTGAGGACTTGTCCAGATCGGTAGAATCTGAAGGGGGGTTGTCCCGGAATCTCAAATCTGCGGAGGGGTCTTGTGCCCCCCCAGGGCCCTGACCCTCCCGATTACATCTTGGTCGTAGCAGCGCTGTGTTAGCATACTAAACAATTATCCCACTACTTTTTTTTAATATATATCCTAGTCTGTGTTTACATTTTAGGTAAAAAGTGTAAAAAAGGCTGTCCAAGTGGCCGCAGTGAGAAGCAGTTATTTTTGTGAACTATTAATTGTAGTAAATAAAGTAAAGAAATAAAGTAACATTGTCATGAAACAGGACTAATTTCAAACGTGGTGACTGATGGCAGCCAAATTACCCCGGAAACATTCACCTAATATACCGTTCCAAGTCTACTCCATTAAGCTATTTTGGTTTAAATCTTAGGCTTGATTCATACTTACAGCCGTATGTCCGTTCAGCCGACAAAATGACGATATAATGACGTCACATGCGCTGGCTGCTTCACTGCACTAGACTGCTAGCGACGTCATCTCCAGGCTGAACGGACATACGGCTGTAAGTATGAAGCGAGCCTAGTTTAGCTAATATGCTGTACGATTATTTCGATACACAACAAGCAGAAATTTCATGCAAACATTTAGCGTAAATTTATGTTTGTAACAAATTATGACTTTTTTGTAAAGTTTAATCCTGTCGCTCTGAAACTGCCAAAAGTAACATTTAACGCAATAATACCTCTGTTCGTTTCTTACATGCTAATTTGTCAATAAAGTACGTGTAGTACAGTAAGAGTTAAAACTTTTAAAAACAAATTAAGAAACAGTATCATAGAACCAAGCAAAAGCACGGCATCAATTAAGTTGAACTTATTAGATCCTATTCTTAGCGTCAGCTAAACGATTATAGATTTCATTAAATCACATCAAGAGTACATAATAAGAAGAGTATGACACTCTTCCTATTATGCCTACGGGCGTGCGTCCAATGCGCAGCGCGAAATAGCCCGTTTATGTACGGTTTTGAGGGGGGGGGTACCCCTCCTCAACTGAAGACCCCGTACTCAACTGAGGGGGGTGGGGTACCCCGTACTCAGTTCGATACCCCGTGCTCAACTGAGGGGGGGTACCCCCCCTAACTAGTCCCCGTCTTCAGTTAAGGGGGGGGGTGGGGGGGTCCCCCCCCCCCTCATTTCAAGACACTGACAAAGTCTTTGCGCCACCCCCCCCCCCTCAGTTCAGTACCCCGTCTTCAGTTGAGGGGGGGTACCCCCCCCTCATTTCAGCATATCAACAAAAGTCCTTGTCAGTGTCTTGAAATGAGGGGGGGTACCCCCCCCCCTCAAAACCGTTCATAAACGGGCTATTTCGCGCTGCGCATTGGACGCACGCCCGTAGGCATAATAGGAAGAGTGTCATACTCTTCCTATTATGTACTCTTGATCGCATCTAAATCTTATTTTTCTTTTCAGTAAAGTTTATGCTCCAACTTCCCAGATTGGCACAATCAATTCAGTCGACGTTTGCAAGCGATTCTGATAGAGTAAAATTTTTCTTGATAAAAAATAATATAATGTGAAATGAAAATGGAACATTTATGATAATGAATAGCAATGGTAAAATGAACCTGAGATATAATTCCTTTTTTGTTTCTTACTTTGTTAACATTTTTTTGTTATACTAATGCCAAGGGCGTACCCCGGGGGGGGGATTGGGGGGAATTCCCCCCCCCCGAAATTTTTCCCCAGTGATTTTTTACACAAGGGTCCCCCCTTTGGTTTTTATGGTCCGGCCGGAAAAATTTTCTGATACGTCTCCAGTGGACTAAATTTGGCCTAAAAATCAAAAATTTTCCCAATTTTTTTTTCTGGGGGCTGCCGCCCCCAGACCCCTGCGACTATGTGGCTTACTATTCCTGGTTATTGTCTTTCATCAAAGCCTATGCATGTATACACACAACTACATTATGCTGCACGTGCATGTCTACACGAGTATACTATGCTACATTTACTTGTGGAATACACCGTCTGATATGACACTCCCATGTTTTGTTTTAAATTTTGTCGGAAAAATTTCTGATACGTCTCCAGTTGACCAAATTCGGTTTTAAAATTGGAAAAATCGCCAGTTTTTTTTTCGTTTTGTTTTTTTTCTGGGGGCTGCCGCCCCCAGACCCCTGCAGCCTTGTGGTTTACTAATCTTGCGTTTCTAAGGCGTTTTACGAGTGTTAAAATTCTAAAAAGTGCAGTTTAACCCATTACAAAATGGAAGTCATTCCCCCCCCGAAATTTTTTTCTGGTACGCCACTGACTAATGCTGCATAAATAAACTTCTTCCTCCTCCTCCTAATAAATGAACTTTCAGTACACACACACGACCACTTTATAACTGACTGAAATAGCGCACAAATTAAAAATGGCGAATATAAAACTACAATTAATTGCAATAATAATAAAGTGGACACCCATAAGACACACAATAACGACTGAAGAGCACAAAAGAAGCAAATGACTTCGGAGTCAAAGTAAGTGTATAACTATATTATGTAACTTTGACTCCGGCCTAAAGTAACTTGCTGATCGTCTTTGAATTTGGAGTCTGTTGCAAGTAATGTGGGTCAGCACTGTACCGAAAATTTACTAAACACCCAATAGGACACTATAAAATCCAAACCTATGTTGTCGACAGGGGCGTAGCCAGGATTTTGAAAGGCGGGGTGTTGCACCTTGTCCATTTTTTTGCTCACTTTTTTAAACACTATTGCGAGGTCTGGGCCTGGGGGCGTCAGCCCCCAGAATGCAAATATTTTTACATTTTTTGGCGACGTGGTTTACATAACAAAATGTCTAATTTTGGTCGAGCCAGTTGGCCCAGTTACAATATGAATAAATTTACTGTTGCGGTGGTCTGGGAGCGGCAGCCCCCAGGCTAGAACCAAAGATTTTTACACTTTTGGTGAAAAATTTACACAACAACATGCAGTTGGTAGTCATTTATGTCGCCCTGCAATCTAAACAAATTCAAGGGCCCCAGTGGCATACCCAGAAAAAAGTTTCGGGGGAATCACTTTTCGAGTTTTTGTAATTTTTACTGGGTTAACACCTTTTAGCAATTTTAACACTTACTTTCGCATTGTAAACGCAAGACCATTGAGCTATATATATTATGTTGCATAGGTCTGGGGGCGGCAGCCCCCAAAAAAATTGGAGATTTTTTCAAGTTTTAGGTTGAATATGGCCCACTGGACACGTATCTGAAAGGAAAATTAAACCAAAACATAGGAAAGTCACATCAGCCCTACACAAGTAAATGCACTAATGCAGCATAATCTACTCTTGTAGACATGCATAGTAGAGATGAGCTTTACGGACCTTAGGCCGGCCCAACCCGGCCCGGCCCAGCCCGGCCCGGCCCGGAAGGGCCGGGCTGGGCCGACCGGCTGAAGTTAGAATCAGGGCCGGGCCGGGCCATGGAAATGTTGCATCAAGGTAGGGCCGGGCCGGGCCGAAAAAGCCGGTCCTGATCTCATCTCTAATGCATAGGATTTGATGAAAAATAAAAACACGAAATAGTAAGTCACAGAGTTGCAGGGGTCCCATAGATAAAAATTTGAAATTTTTTCGATTTTCAGGCCAAATTTGGTCAATTAGAGCTAGAGGGCTATTTGAATTTTTTTCGGCCGGGCAACAAAAACCAAAGGGGAGACCCTTGTCAACAATTTCTTCAGGTTTGATCAAAAGGGGGGGGGGGTTGCGTCCCGACCCTCGCGATCCCCCCCCCCCCATGGCTACGTCCGTCATTGTCGAAACTTATTTGCTATAATTGCCAACTGGCATTTTATTATGATCCCTTTGATAGTACATGAAAGCGTGTGTACGCTGGAGAGATAAGATAAAAAACAGTAAGAAACTTCTTTTTAATTGACAAAAAACAAAAAATTAATTAAATTTACTGATGTTATATTTGTTACAAATAAGAAATGATGTTGCGTAGTTAGGCTATTTAGGAAGACCTCTCTATAAAAAGTATTAACCGAAAACCAATTAAAGACCGCCGTCTCCAGTAGCGGCTAAACTAACACTTACAATAACAAAAATGACAACTGTTGAAGTCACATTCACAATTTTTGTTGATAATAATACTAAAGTATTTTGCTGCACATTACTTTATTTATAATTTTGGCTCTGACATAGGGTATCACTCGGTAAAAAAGTTAGGCGTTTAACAGCATATCAGACGAAAAATATAAAAAACCTTTAAGAAAATGTTATAAGCGACTATTAACTTATAATATAATATAGCTAACAACGCAAGCCTTTTAAAGTAATATTTGATTCATTATTGATACAAAGCCCCCCTTAACATAACGTAGTGAAAGCCCGCCTTTGAAACAGTCGGCATTTTTTCAAATACTCGAAGATACAATTACGCTTTTCATTCAAACATTTATGAATACAAATTCAGAAATGGGGGGGTTATTTAATTTAAAAGCATAAAATGTCAAAGAAAAGTGAATATTCTGACAAAAAATCCTATTAAGTTTCATGCAGTATACATAACCATAACAATTGAAATAAAATAATAAAAATATACCAAGATGTTTTTTCATATTTTAAACAATTTTTAAAATTATGGCCCCGACATACACAATTTTTGCCACGCAAATCATGCAAGCTGGTTGCTGCCCAGCTTAATCAAAAAAGCAGTATAAAGACCTGTCGCCGCTGTGGCGGCGACAGGAAAAACAGCAATAATTTATTGATGCAACAAACTCAGCCCATGTAATACATAATATAAAGAATATAGTTTGCAGTCAAGCAGTTTTTTTCGAAACAATAAAAAAGCTCGTGAAAAAAAATTACCCATTGCTGCCAAACTTGTATATAGCGGAAAAACTACTGTAAAAATTTAACTAATTTCACTGAATAAGCGACTGCTCCACATAAAAAATGAAGCATATAGTTTTTAGAGATTATTTATAATTATAAAATATCGTCAGTTATGATTCTAAAACTGAAAGCCAATTCCTGAAACGGATTAGTGGGATAAGATTAAAATTTTCGCTTGGTAAGTAGTTTAAATAATTAGATAAATTTACAAAATTTTGCTCACTAATGGGAGATATAAATTACTGGATATATCGCATTCATGGACAATGTAATAAGTTATAAAAAATTAACTATAAAAAATAAGTTTTAATCTGATCCATTTTGGGAATTGGCCCTAAAAACACACAAAACAAATTGAAAGATCAATATTATGCACTGGCAGTCTAAAGTAGTAACAGTGGCACAAAAAATGATATATTGGCATAAAAAATTGGCAGTTCAGACACGAAGAGTGCAAAACACAGAATAGAATGCAACCGGTTATAAAAAATGCACTCGGTGGCAAAACACAAGAAAGTCATAAATCAAATATATAATAATAATACATACATAGAATAAAGCGAAAAGTTTTATAGTATATGATTTGCTACTATTTTCAGTAATTCCTACTTAATTTTATTTGATTGACTTCAGAACATTTTTTAATATACACACCAGTATGAATTTGTTAACTTATGTAACAGCGAGAAATTAACCCTTTACTGGTTTGGCGACCGTGTGAGGTCCACTGTCTTAGTGGATCGCTAGTTTATCACGTGCCTATTCTTTCCAATCAGCGGTTATTTTATTTTATAAGGTGACATGTACTGGCTTTGTTGCGCAAAAATTGTAGCTATATTCACATGCTACTGGAAAATTGATCACTTTTGCTAGTGGCTGTTAATTGGGGTTGCTGTTTGGGTTAAGGTGAAGTTGGCGTTAGCATAAAATATACAAACTATACTGTACTATGTTTTACTAATTTTTTTCTTAATAGCTAATGCGTGTAGAATTTGTTCATACTTTCTTTTTTAAGCTGTAAGCTGTGTGGAATGAGAAGCAGCACTGTTTTGCGGGTACCCTCACGAGGTCCTTTGACCGACTAGGGAGATTTATGAATGAAAAGTTTTATTGACTAAAACGATTTTTATGCAACTTCTAGCCAAACTAAACGATAAAACTTGACTTAGCTCATACGCTGGAGCAGCTGGAGACGGACCAAGCTCGCACAACACCCGGCGGTCTGCGTACGTCCCGTAGGTTTACGGGTCGGCCCGCCGCATAGGGCCTACTACTCCATGGCGGTCTGTTTTATGACTATTTTCGGCCCGGAATTTTATGGTCCGGGGCCCGGGCTGGCCGACGTCTTGGAAAAGCAGGCCGGGTCACTCTCAGGCCGGCCCACCCGCGGTGCAAGGCCCGTTACTGGCCGGAGAGAACTCTATGACAGTTACGTACAAGCAGAACGACTTATGTAGATACTTGCGCTTACAAAAACTGTGCTGAAAACGATGAAAACTGTACTCAAAAAGCGGTAACACGTCGAAAACCACGACTCCGCTGCCATCGAATATGTACCCTCTAGTGGTCAAACGACCTCGTGAGGTCGCATTCACAGCTAGTTGACTGTATGTGACTGAGCTAAATAAACTCTAGAAACGTGTTTATCAGAGCTATGTTAAGTTAGAAACAAGCGCAAAAAATTTTCCTGCAGCGATTTTAAAATTGGACCAGTAAAGGGTTAAAAAAAATTGAAAACCTAGTCACACAAAGTATACTTATACTAAAACATATATGACGGTGTAAATTCTTGAACACATGATAAAAAACAGCGGCAAAAAATAAAATTAAGATATGCCGTTAAAAAATTTATACACAAGCAAATAAGAATGAAAATTCATAAAACTGAAATAGCATTTTGTCAATGTTTTATGAAATGATAACCGTAAAAAGTCAGCTGCAAAACTTTGTTAAAGTCTTATTGCCTGGAACAATATATTTAATTGTACTGTAAACTTATTGAAAAATAAGTTAACCTTAACCAACTCAGACAAAAAGAGAAAGGTCAAGAGGAATCTCTAAAACAATAATACACACTGGAAAAAACAGATAAAAAGACAAACTAAAATATCACCTCATTGACTAAAAAATAAAAGCATTTGACAAATAAATAGAACATACGTAGCAGCATATTAAAATGTGCTGTGTGGTCCATACAGTAGGTACCACAAAATAAGAACGAAGAGTATATACAATTGTTCGGACTCTTATAAGCTTTCACTAAGGCCTTGTAAAGAATAGTGAAAAAATTCTACTAAATTTGATTCCGTGAGGTAATAAATGAGGACAAATTTGTAAAATATATCAAAAAAGTTATGACAACAAAACCGTTTAAATTGAATTCCAAAAACAATTTAAACTATTTATTTCAAATTTAATTTTGAATTTTAGACATTGACCCTCCAAAACGATTCTAAGTCCAAGTGTGAGGTTCAAGTTTTAACTCAAAAACATTTTGGGGTTTATGTTTGTTTGCTTTGTGATTTAAGTTTAACTAAAGTAGATCAATTATTGGAAAGTGAAAAAATGTTTACAATGTAGAAAATGATATCGTATATTACTTACTGAACAATAAAATAGGTACTAAAAATAAACAAGCACAGGTACAAAATACCTAGTCACGGTTTACAAAAAGTAAACTGCAAAGGCAGGGACACTTTAATGCGCCGATTTCAATAGCATCATTACTTAGAATCAAAACAGGATCATAATAAAGCGCCGATTTCAATAGCATCATTACTTAGAATTTGAACAGGATCATAACTCAGAATCTGGACTCTGAACTGTCTCTGGGTCTCCTCTCATTGTCCGTGCCTTGGTCAGTCTCTGCTCCGATATCTCCCATTCTAGGCAGTCCCTTTTGCATGAGCGACGACCGTTTCACTGGCGACTCTCCGTTTGACCACGAGTCCTTACGGGCAAAGCTGACTTGTCCTTCCGCGTCCGTTTGCCCGCCCTCATTGGCCGGACAAGCGGCATCGCCGTTGTTGCGCCACTCGGCGCTATTGCGCTCGTGAAAGATGCGGTCCAGACGGCGTCTGGCGGGTCCCCGCGGCTGCGGTGGCGCCCCCAAGTCCGCGTCAGCGTCTACGTCACCGTCTGCGTCCTCAATGACGGCGGCGGCCGTTTGACCTCCCATGGCGCGATCCAGCGTGCCGTAAATCTTGTCGCGTCGGTGGCGCACTGCACGCAGCGTGTCCTGACGCATCGTCAGTCGTCGTCGGCGTCTGCTGTTGGGCGTGGGTTCGACTCCGGGCACTGCAGCTCCGTTCGTAGCTCCGTCTCCGCCGTCGTCGTGGGAGTTGAGGGCGAAGAATCGTTTCCGGAACGCTGCGTCTAACGTGTCCGTCCGACGCGTACTGGCGTTACGTCTCGAATTCTCCAGACTCTTGACCACCCGGCGTCTGCTGATTGACGTGGTGTTTTCTGGGTCACTGCCGCCGCTATAAGAGTCGTCCAGAGACGTCCCGTCATCGTCCACTCCGCGAATAGCCTAAAATAAAAATATATTTTAAAGCTATGTAATTGACGAATACAAAATGAAACGATGAACTGAAATTCTGATTGTCAATTCGGATAAGTATACGCTAAAGCCTGACCAAAAATCTTAAAACACTGAGGGAAATCCTGTGGCGTGATTTCAGCAGCTAGGCTGTACTATTGATGGCTGAAAAGTGATCTTTCCATTAACATGTCTCAGTGTTCAACATTTTTTGGCCAGAGTTTAGGTCTTGATTTTTGTTATATAACACTTAATTCGTGATTGGCACAAACTTGTACTATGATTACCTAACTTAGAAGTCACCAGTAAAAGTATCAAATGAGACCAAGACTGGAAACAATCTTACTCTAACGTTAGTTTACTTTTTAAATACCTATTTTCACCCAACAAAATAAATACCTATTTTCACCCAACAAAAGCGTCATCCCCAGCAGTACCTGCAATTCCTTAGCAATTTCCACAAAATGTTCTGCCACAAGTTCTTCTTCTGACAGTCGGTCGATGGTTTTTCGATAACAGAACAGCTCAGTAGACGCCAGAATGTGCGACAAGGTGCCGAAACGATGCAACAACATGGCCACAAACTGGATAATCAGAAGACTCATGAAAAAGAACAAAAAAACGAAACCGATTGGCTCTAGCTGCAGCCCGGTTCGGACCCAGATTTCTTCCCCGTCGTCAGAATTGCACGGAACCATGCTGCGGTTCACTTTCGGCCCCAGAGGCCATTCTAGGTTGAGACAGTCTTTTTTTAGCTGCAGCAGAAACACCACCAGGATGAAAAGAGCGTTGGTCATAAAGAATCCAAAGCAGATCTGATTTCGCAGGGATTTCAAATCCACCGTCACTTGTTCGCGATTTTTTTCTTGGGTGATTGGAAACAGATATTTTTCGATCAATTCGTTCCAGAATTTGTTCTCGTCCGTGTCTAAATATTCTCGGTCGGCGTGACGCAGGCAACGGTCGTTTAACCAGGAATCGCTCAAGGCCGCTTTGTCTAAAACAAATAATAATGTAAACAAAACATAAAACAAATAAAAGCAATACAAACATTAAAGATTTCAACAAAAATCGGGTGGTCAGCAGTGAATTAGTTTTACTTAGGTATTAATCCAGTAAATTTGTTTAGAAGTAAATTTGTAAATGGCTCATGCAGTGATGTTAAACAAATAAATAGAAGTATTATTTACACGGGTTGAGCCGTTGGGTTAACTGAGTCAGATTGCGCACAATGAGCTAAATGGTTTTTCTATTAAACAAAACCATTCTTCCCCAATTCTTCGCCTACTTGCACACTAGTGACTAGTGACTGATTAATTAACTCTGCAGCTTTTTAGCCTCAGCTTCGGAATTAGTTCCGGTGCTTCTTAGCAAGTTTGACGTTTCTTTGTGGTTAGGCGTTGACATTGGCGTGGAATGCATAAAGGCAGTGTTAGCTTAGTCAGCTGAACTCAGTCAACGGGCAACATTCTAACCGATGTATGTAGAATTCTTCGTTACGATGTTTTAATGTCTCAGACTGGTTTTAACGTTAGGCTGCCTTTATGCATTCCGCCCTTTGTGTTTGCCGTCGTAACCAAAAAACTCGAAGATTTTAGCCAGAACCTTTTTGCGCCTGATGATAAGGCAAATCGAAGTGATCATCGTTCATTTCCTCGTCCTCTTCCTCCTCCAGCAAAGGCTGCACGTCCACGCGACCGTCCGAAGCAGACGGCCGCCGACCAAGGGCCCTGAAACAAAACTGAGGTTAACCTCAAAACTGATTGAGGTTAAGGGGGGGGGTACCCAGGTCAAAAATCAAAGTTCTCCAATTTTGCTTATTTTCACATATGTTACTCCCCCAAGGCACCTCTTCCTCAGATAAGAACAATTAAGCTTGAAGGTGCACTTTTGGTTCAGTGCGTTTGTCCGTGTATTTACATAGGCAAAAGTACGCCAAAAAGCCGAAAAGTAGCCCCTAGTTGGACAGTTCTAGCACAAACCACATTAAGCCAATCAGGCTGAAACTTGGCATAGTAGTAGCCCACATGTATGCGCAAAATCGTATGATCCGGATTTTTGATATGTATGTTCAAAATCGAAAATCGAGGGCGAAATGTGAAAAAATGGCCGTTTTTGGACCCGCCAAATTTGAGTGATTTTACATTTGACGTCATTGCTTAGGCCATGGGCAAAAATTTTAAAAAATGGATCATAGAGGTTGAGATATGACGTTAGGCTATCGAATCATGTAAAAATCAGCTTCGTCAGTGTTAACAAAAATTTCGAGTAAAGGGGCGCTTTGCAACCACAAAAAACTTTTTTTGTTTTGCGCCTATGATTTACACGTAAAATTGAATTTTTGGGAGCCCCTAGTGAAAAATTGGCAAAAGCATTGGTTCCAGTTCGTTACATCTGCGATGCGTTTTCCCTGGGGCTACATTGTGTGCAAATTTGAAGCGAATCGGAGAACCTAAAATTTTCACTTTTTTAGGTAGCCCCCCCCTTAAGCTTGTGGACGGGGGAATCTAGTTGCCATGGCAACGGACTAAGGTCGGCAGATTGCTGAAAGCATGGCAATACCTTAATTCTGCCAGTATTTGAGAAGGCTAAAGAAGTCAACCTCGAGCTTATCCTGTCGACAATGTTATGTAATACATACATTACCATTCATACATACTTACAGCCTTGCAGCTACAAACAAGTACTAGGGCCTGTTGCTCTGTTCTGCAAGTCTCGCAATTGTAACAAATGATAAGTGTAAAGTTTGGTGATTCGTCACAAATTTGTCACCTAATTGCAATACAAATACAAATACAAATACAAATATTCTGCACGTGTTTGTTATCGTTATTGTGTGTTATAAGACATAATTGGTGCAATCGTAAGACAACTAAATGACACAAATGTTACAAAATGTAAAACTTGTAATCAGACATTTGTAATTATTACAACTGTAAGACAACTAAATGACAATTTGTAATTGTTACAATTGTAAAACTTGTAATAAGATATTTGTAATTGTTACAATTGTAAGACTTGTAAAGCTGAGCAACAGGCCCCTCTGACAGCGGACCAGCTAGCAGTGCTGACCGTCTATCAATGCGATCCAGTTTTTTGTCGATCTGCTCCATCTTTTCTCGCAGCAGCGTCATCTGCGGACTCTGGCCAATCAGCGACGGCTGGATGCAGCACAGCACGCGACACGCACTCCCGCAGCCCACGCTGTACACTCCGTCAACCTTAAACAATTATTTTATTTATTTTTTTGTTTTTTATTTTTAAATTATTATCGCCGGTATGTTTTAGGTATATTATTTGTTGCTGGTGACAAATTGTTACATATTGTGATATTTTTTGACTCTATAATTGGTAGTATCTACCTACAGCAGTACATCTATATTTGCTGTACTATTGTTTAGTACTATATTGCATTTGCATTCTATTTATTTGATAATTCTTTTTATACGTTATTTGAGTATGCTATTTTTAACAATAGTTATTGAAATTATTCGTTTTTACTATTAGTGCTTGATGTTATATTGTGCATAAGATCATTCATTTCAATAAAATAATAGCTATTCAAAAAATGTGTAGGCTTAGCCGAAAAAACAATTTGAAGTAAAAGTCATCACAAAATGCTAGTAAGAACGCTTACCTCTCCTGGAGTAGCATTTTCTCCATTTTCTACAATATTGATGTTTTTTCCTTTCTTCTTTTTATCTTCGTTTTTTACTATCTAAAAATAAAAAATGAATCGACAATAAACTCTATAGTACCGAATTTAAGCCAAAATAACAAAATTTTAGGTATGGTATTCATGGATTTATTTATTTATTATAAAAGTGGAATTTTTCAATACACCATCAGCCTCGGAATGACCCAAAAAGGATTGGTATTTATCTCTAAATCAGCGCTGAATCATTTTAGCCACTGGCCAATGCTGAGTTTATGAATACCTAATGAGCCGGTGTCGGTTCAGATTTAAAATAGGGCTTGGCAGGTTACAAAATCACTACTCGAACACAGTTAGTTTCAAAGGCAACTAGAACTAACCGCGTGTACACGCTAATTAACGGTTACTGCTATTATCCGCATGTACACGCTAACTAACGGTTACTGCTATTATCCGCATGTACACGCTAACTAACGATTACTTTAATTAGCGCACAATTAAGGAAGAAACTTGGTAGCTTGCTAACCTACTTAGATTATCTTGCGCCTATTAAAGTGTTAATTTGTTAAAGTCTTACGTTTTGTTTAATTTGAACTAAAACTTTAGTATTAACGAAAGTTGAAATCTAATCCGCTAAATCTGCTTAATCCGATTACTGACCTCCCTAGTGCCCCAAGACACAATGTTAAGGTTGCAGACAGAGTAAATACTGAGCAGCATGTAGGTGCAGGGAATGGCCAGAAAATAGAGCACCCCGGGGATGATGCAGCCAAACTCCAGGGGGTGTAGGATGGCTGCGATCATACAACTGAAACAAGAGGGGTAGTTGGTATACAAACTTGCCAACTATTGCTGGACCCTGAGACAAACAGAAACACGCTATTTTATTACAAAAAGAACGGATTGCAAGCATCAAGAGACAGACAGCGAGTTGTCATAAAAATCGCGCCACCTGTTTTTTCTCAGGGTTAAGCAATTTTTGGTCAAACTTTAGTGCCAAATGCATCCTATGAGTTTACCGTAATTACATTAAATCTTTTTTAGCCGTTCAATAGCTTAAAAAAATAATACGCCGTTGTCATGAAAACGGATCAGTTAGTCTATAATAACCGCCAAACTTATCGGCTTTTTTCTAGCGGCTGCAGTAGCTGGAAAATACACATGTCACGACTACTTTGGGATTACGTTTTGCTTCGTAAACAATGTCATAAGTTACTTAGCCCAACATAATTTAATGTAACCCGTTTAATCCATGTTAATCTATTCCGTTTAATCCAAGTAATCTAAAAGTGCCTTGATTAACCTGCATATGAGACACAGCATGAATATGGCGTGCGGCGATGTGATGCCGTCCTTCTTGATCTGCAACGCGGTGCCCACAATCACAGCCATCATCAGCATGGCAAACCACGCGCTGATGATTTGAGCCACCACCAGCTGAAACAAAAATGCCGCTTGCGTCGACGTCAAGAATGCTAACCACTACACCATACTACCATAGCTCCCAAGTCTTGTAGGCTCTATTTCTCATTTACATACATAGTAATATGACATAACGCGAAGATTTAACAAGCTGCAAAATCTAATTCCTAAAATAACTGCTCAGCCAGAATTCAAACTTTTTGACCATTTGAGCTACTGGGCCAATTGTATGTTTTAATGCTTTTAATGCTGCATACATGTATGCTGCGCTACGCTGTTCTTCCCACGCTCGTGTAATTTCCGCGAGCTACACCGCTGTGTCGATCTATTTAATGCACTTTTGCTATGCTAGAGTTCACATTTGTAGTACCAAGAGTACATAATAGGGAAGAGTATGACACTCTTCCCTATCCTAGCTAATCGGCCCGGACGATGCTCCGGCCGAAATAGCAATTTTACGTCTTGATTTCAGGGGGGGGGTACCCCCCTCGAATCAAGACATGTCTTGATTTCAGGGGGGGACTCCCCCCCTCAAATCCCGGAAGTGTCTTGATTTCAGGGGGGGGGGGTACCCCCCCTCATTTCATCACACTGCCAGAGCAAATTCGGTGGTGTCTTGATTTGAGGGGGCTACCCCCCCCCTGGTTTCAGCACACTGCCAGCATGAACTCTGTGGTGAGCTGGTAACGTGCAGAAACGAGGGGGGGTACGTCCCCCCCTGAAATCAAGACACCACCGTGGCAGTGTGCTGAAACCAGGGGGGGGTACCCCCCTGAAATCAAGACACCACCGAATTTGCTCTGGCAGTGTGCTGAAACGAGGGGGGGTACCCCCCCCCCTGAAATCAAGACACTTCCGGGATTCGAGGGGGGGTCCCCCCCTGAAATCAAGACATGTCCTGATTCGAGGGGGGCGGTACCCCCCCCCAGAAATGAAGACGTAAAAGGGCTATTTCTGCCGGAGCATCGTCCGGGCCGATTAGCTAGGATAGGGAAGAGTGTCATACTCTTTCCTATTATGTTCTCTTGGTAGTACACAGCATTAAAAGCACGTTCTAAAGTCGTTGACGTTAGATGCGGTCTAAAACGTTTCTTTTCTATTAGCCCGGCTGGGGGAGACAGGTGTCACTACCTATACGTATTACGTATATCATACGGATACTTCTTACGGACATAAATCTTTTTTAAAATCCACTTATATATTGAAGGCCAACACAGTAACCAGCTAGATTACTTAATTCTTTAACTCGTTCAGTCCGATATCTATTCCTAATAAACCACAAGCCCAGGTCACAATACAGTATATATACTTGTGTGTTAGCTTTGGTGGTAAAGCAGACGATCATGAAGAAGAGGACAGGCAGAAGGACGAAGACGAAGGAAGCCGTGGTGGAGTTTGAGAAGGAGATATTCACGGCGCCCGCCACCATCAGGAAGATCGTGCCCGGGCCCAGAATGGAGCTGGTCAGCATCGAAAACTGGTAGCCGATGTACCTGCAACACACAACAATGGCTGGGATTGACTTTAGACGCGGTCTAAAACGTTCTTTCCGAATGAAATAGATCATCATAATGAAACAGTCTAGGTGCATTTCAAGCGATCACCTGTTTGACGATTGGGTTTAAGTGAAAGTAAAGCGCTAAACGTATTCAAAACTCGAATGAAGACGTCAGTCGTTTACTCAAGGAGATTTTGTAAATCTTCTGGGTGGGATTCGAACTACCAATCTTCTGATTATTATTCCATATATACTGGAAATCCTAGGGAGCTCACATTTGGCGCGACTAACCAAACACTAATGCTATCATTGAGATTAACGACACGTTTGTGATCACAGAGCAGATCCACGATATTGGCGATAGTGGAGGGAACCCAACGACGGCGCTGGTTGAAGAACTCGTTGAAAGACTGCGGGGCAAAGGTCAAAGCGTCAGAGGCCGCCGAGTATTCCACGCGATAGCCGCGTTGCAGCAGGAGCGTGCACAACCAACGATCCTCGCCTAAAACAACATAATATGAGTCTTACTTGGAATCCGCTGAAACAACGTTTTCTATTTTGCTACAGGGATAGGTCCAAGGGAAGGCTTAACTGTATATGGTGGATGAGTGTAGTAGCTGAAACAATGAAATGTTTGGTTGTTGTAAAAAATTAGTTGTGTACAGTTCCAATCTGTTATTTTTAAGTTCAAAGCTTTGTTAAAAAAAGAACTACCGTAATCCTATTTGGCTATGACAGAAGTACCACCATAATTTATCGATTAAAGGCAGAGAACGGTAGGTGAAAGTTGGCGAAGTTTGCAGCGGAATAAATAGTTACCAATTAAAACGTTACTATACGCTGGTCTGGTCACTTAACACAGAATCACCTGATTTTGCACTTACAATTGTTACAATTGCAAGACCTGTAATTTGGAGCAACCGTCCCATGGCCTGTACCTTGGTCATACTGAATGTAGTCTTTGGCTTTCTCGGCCTTAGTGGCGTAACGTCGCAGCACATTGTCGTCCATGAGGGCGGAGGAACGGAATAGCGAGAAACAGCCCGGACTGCACAGCACGCAGCCGATCATATGTTCTGTGGCCTTCTGGAACCAATGGCCGATGGCGTATTCGAACTTCTGGTACCACACCATTGGACCTGCAACAATTAGTACTGGCTGATATGCCGTAACGATGGTCTATGACTAAAGTCTGACAAAAAATAGTTGCATCACTTGAGAAAACGAAACACGTGATTTCGTTACGAAAAGAAATAGCGGAAATAATATCAGAAGCTGACGGCAGTCCTTTCCTTCTTATCAAGAGTACATACTAAGACGTTCGTGTATGTATGTACAAGTAGGTTAATGTTATTAATGTACTCTTGATGCTGTGCTATGTCATTCAGTCACAGAACTCCGTCAGCTAAGAGCAAACATTCACACCGGCTAATATTCCAAGCTGCTAAGTGACCCAAGTTAATACAAGTTTTTAGGTAAATATAAATTCGGTTAGCTTAGTTTTGCAACTTTTTTTCATTAACTTTTTCGTTCTTTTCATTAAGCAAAATCTTGAAAATTTTTACCTTTCTCATAGTAATGTATTTTTACTGTTAGAAACTGCAAAATGTGTCACTCTTGGTATGAATAAAAATGATTTGACAAATTTTAAGTCTAACTATTTAGTGTAAAAACGTTTATTTCATGTTTTTGCTATTGCAGACATGCTGTTTCATAATAGTATTTCTTCACCATCCCAATAACAACCCTTACTGGCACATTCAAATAACTCTAGAGTAGAATTAAAGGGTCGATTCGTACTTACAGTCCTAGCGTCCCAGACGCTACAGTCCCAGAATGGCGTCACTAGCAGCCTAGTGCAGTGGATCAGCCAGCGCATGTGACGTCATTTTTTCGTCATTTTGTCGGCTGTAAGTATGAATCGAACCTACTGTTTTATTCATTTCTTCATTTCACTTCCACCGAAATGTACCCAAAGACAATCCGAGCTGTAGCCACACCCATAACCAATCTAGTGAAACCATGTTTCACGCAATTTCCCGCCGTTCCGGGACAAACGCCAAAATGCGCCAATCCCGGGCTGGATATAGCAGTGTTTTGGATAGTGCTGACTTGTTACGGTTACGACATTGACTGGGTCTACAGTAACAGTAGCGATGGCGCGAACGATGCCCTAATCAGCGGACGGGCCGATATGCTGGCTTTCACAGATCCTATCGATTCACATCGAGATTTGATGCAAAGTTGGTGGCAATAGTAGCAAAAATTGTGGCAATTAAAGCAGGGTTTTAACTAATTGAAGCTTGGTTCATACTGGCCTTCTGTCCTTGTCCCTGTCATTTTGTCCTTGTCCCTGTCATTTTGTCCTTAAGCAGTTGAGAAATAAACTACATGGCCAAATGAGCCACAGTTTTGCATTTAGAACGTTGGGGTCATGTCCAAGCCAAAATTAGACGAAGCGATTCTGTCAATGCTTTAAATGCAACCAAAATTTGTCCTGGTTTCTGTCCTTATGTCCTTAATGAATGTATGAACCGGATGTTATAGATCTAAATGTAGTTTTCCCCTGCAGTGTGGTAAACAGTATTAAAACGTTTTAGTTAAGCTCTACCTAAAATCCTGTAGTCCGGTAAAAAATACGTTTTCGACGTTTTTTTCAGGCATGCTGCCCATTGTCGCACAAATCCGAGGCGAAAAGTTTGGTTTTGCGTACGTAAAGCGAACCAGCACCCGGTTGGACAATTTTCTATTCCTAACCGTCCTACCAGCTAACATCATGAAGTTCACCTTACTGACTGGCTTATTAGCCAAGTGTGTCATCATTCTAGATGCCAAATATGGCAAGAAGTTCAACTATACCCGCACTAATCTGGCGATTACTGTCTGGGCTCTGACTCTAGGATTGCTCATGAGCACCTATTCCACCTTTGTGGCGGTATTGCTATCAAAATCAGTTGTGGAAGTCAGTTTCTCCTGAATGTCTATTTCTTGTGAACGAGCATGTCTAGAAGAGAGCCCATTGACAGGCTTTGAGAACAGAACTTATGTTTTGGGCTAGGCTTAGACTGAGGTTAAGGCTCTGGCTCAGTTTTAGGCCTAGACGAACAAAATAAGTAGGTACAAAACCACTGCGGTTTCTGACCTCTAAAAGAAGATTTTGGCTCATTCGCACGATGTTTGCCCGATACAGAATACTTAATCTCGTCTAATAATATCTATTGCCGGGTATTACTTCTATCAGCAGACAGACCAAGTGAGCTACGGCTAAGTTAAGCATTCTGTAGGTTTGAAACCTGTTAACGCTTTCAGGCCGAGAACAGCTAATATCATAATCGTTTGACATGGCTTTGAAACAACAAAACAAGTTACTCATCTAATACGCTTCGAATAGTGATCGAGTATGGTATTGTCGAGACAGGAATTCTTAGTAGACAGCATCAGCATCAGAATGACCCAGGAGGTCGAACCACCATTCTCTAGGTCTGCAGACTAGCGCGCTACCATTCGAGCTACTGGGCCGATGCTGGGCTGTTTATTACCAACCGCTATGGGCCTGTTACACTTCACACCGGTTTCAGATTCAATACCCGTTCACGGACGCACAGAATCTACTAGATCGATTGCGTTCCAAAGAGTGCATAATGATCACCCATCCCTACGTCGTGTTCCTTTTTCCCCAAATGTTCCCTGGGTCCTCAAATTTTTCCCCCGCCGCCATCCCCAGCGCGTCACATATTATTGCTCAACTCAAGGAAATTCAGCAGATAAATCCGCCGCGCCGTAAGGAATAATTCAAATATTGTGAATTTGCAATCCGTATGGGTTAAGTATGGTGTTATAAGTGACACTGGTTGGCGTGCTATAAGTGATTTATACGCATATTTCTCTGAAACGCTGAGTGCAGGAGCACGAGTGCGGGAAGCGTTTGAAACAGTTTATTGCTTTACAAGTCAGGTATGATAGAATGCAAGATATGAGACAACTAGCGTCAACTTATGTAGTTGGTGTGCGAATTTCTTATCAAATTCTCTATTGCAGTGTTATGGCCTAGTGCGCTGATTAAATCGCTGTTCCAACTCAGTGAGCAACACAGCTGCGTTTTGTTGGCCGATATTGAAAGTCGGTTGCTGCAGTATCAACAACACGGCGATGCAGTGGGTCTAGAGGTCCTGCCAGATTTCATATCCCCCTCTTTCACTTTTTTCTACCGACGCAATCTGCCCTGGGAAGTCAGAGACGATATCGAGGTCGCATTCCTCAGGGGCTCGATTGATACGTTTTATTCAAGGTCCGTTGTAGCCAAAGTATAAGGATCGATTCATACTTACAGTCGTATGTCCGTTCAGCCGGCAAAAATACGAATTACTCAGGCCACTAACAACGCATTATATCATTTTGTGACGTGATTATTTTGTAATTTTGGCGGCTGAAGGGACATCCTGCTGTAAGTGAAAAAATTAACTAAAATGATTGAGTTTAAGCCCTAAAATTGTCCTTTAAGCATTTGTATAAAGTCACGTGATCATCAACAGTGCTTACTAATTGGCTGTCGCATGTGGTGCCACATGGAAAAACGCACGGCGAGCGATACTGATTTTCCCCACGTGGGGCACCCCATGGGGTGTCACACGATACCACATGGTGCCCCTCGGGGCACCCCATGGGGTGTCACACGATGCCACATGGTGCCCCTCGGGGCACCCCATGGGGTGTCACACGATGCCACATGGTGCCCCTCGGGGCACCCCGAGGGGCATCATGTGGCACCATGTGGCACCCCATGGGGTACCCCAAGGGGCACCCCACGCGTTTTCCCCATCGTGTGAAACAGGCTTAAGAGCTGTTATTTTTTCTGCTACGGCTAATATGTTTTCAACGGACAAACAGACGCCTTGGGTAAATAAGAACCAGGCTGCGGCTTACTAAAGTCTGACAAAAAATAGAGGCGCCACTACCTTATTTTAGTGGCATGACTTCTGCTTGCTGTACTCTTGACAGTCAATATCGATTCTATTCGTAATGAAATCACATGTTTCATTTTCTCAAGTGGCGCAACTATTTTTTGTCAGACTTTAGTAAGTCAGTTTCACCAGCCGATCTCTACCTACCCGATCCCCTGGGATGAATGCGACCGCAGGCAGCCCCCAGTTTTCGGTTCTTTTTCATCAGATCGACCAGGAGATGCACCGATCCTGGTTGGAAATCTACGTCTCCGTCGAGCGTAAGAATGTAGGTGTTTTCGGCGATGGTTTCTTTACGCTTGATGTCGCCCACTTTGTCCATCAGACGGTGGCCCAGCAGGTAGTACATGTACATTACCTAAAACAAATAGTGAATGGCTGAATCAGATAGGTTGTGTCTGAATCAGACATAAGGGCGTCTTAATCCACTGTCTGAATCAAATCTAAACGAAAACTATCTAAGCTTAGATATTACAAAAATACCTTGAACACAATTTGAATGACTGTGAGTAATTCATATTATGTGGTTCATTCCAGTGATCTATGCACACCATTCTAAAGGATCAGTTTAGACTGAGTCTAAAGTTTAACACTTTGTGCATCCCAGCCTAAACCCAGTCTAAACTGACCAGGTGATCGTATGATAAACTTTGATAACATGCAAAAGAGACCGAGTCTAAAGTTAAACACGTTTTGTAAATCCCAGCCATTCTATACCCACCTGACTCCATCGTTTTCGAACCCTAATTTTGCTGCGGTTCTTCAGATGCACCGTGAGTCTGTTTTTGCCAGGCAGCAGCCACATCAGTTGCCCCCCGTAGGGGCTCCCAAACTTCTTGGGGGGCTTCAACCGAATGGTGGTCTGATGCACTGCACTAAAATTAAAAAATAATATAAAGAAACCAAGCAGAATGTAAAAATGTTTGTGTTCATGGGTCGGCGTGGCTCTAGGGCTAAGTAAGGAATTTATTTCCGCGATAGCGAAATAATGTCAACTTTAAGATAAGATGATAACCTGCTGCGACACAAGTGAAGCACTTAAAATCGACTGCAGACATTCAACGATATTATAAGCATTTCAACAAACAAGTTTACATTTACAAGATCATCAGTTTTCAATTTATGCGGCTCACTGTTTGTATTTCAATATTGGTCAGGTCTAGGTGCGACCTTGGAAGATTGACTGTAGCTATCCATTGACAGTCTACAACTCGACGCCTACTTACTGCCTATTTTTGCCGTTCAGCCGGCAAACTTACAAAATACTGAGCAGGATCAACTGCCGAGCCGACATAAGGAACGTAAGGATAGTACATGTTCAATAATAAAAATCATCACACCACTAATGTGATTATTTCGTAATTTTGCCGGCTGAACGGACATAGGGCTGTAAGTGTGAGTGGAGCCTTACCCGGCCGCCACATCGATGACCTCGAGAAACTGCTGGACGAAACAGTTGACCACTGGCTCGCCGTACTCGTTCATATCGAAAGCGTCATCGAAGATTATATGCGCTGAAAGTTTAGAAAGGCTTCCATAGTTTATATACTGAAGGCCCATTCCCTTACCGGATTACACGGACTAACACTGGTTTTAGTCCGAAGTTTTGTAATGTCCGGTTCATACTTGTCCTTGTCCGTGTCCCTATCGATTTGTCTTGTTGTTAACTTGTCCTTAAGCGATTTCAAAACACTGCATAACCAAATATGCCACTTTTTTGCATGACGATAGTTGAAGTCACTTCTACATAGTACACAGATAAAGTAATTAGTTCAAACGCATTTGTCAATTTTTCACCGCAGCTGACCGAAATTTGTCCTTGTGTCCGTAAGGATAAGTATGAACCGGGCTTAATAAAGACAGAACTAGTAAAGTGAAATCAGCTGCTTAATTTTAATCCGATTAAACTGTCACTGGGCTAAAGAAATTTAAATAAGCTTGTTTTTATTTTACCCTATTGACAGCCGGTTCAAAGTAAACCCTTAATGAGGTAAAAACCGGTAAATAAAATTACACTTTAGCAGTTTATATATATGATTATATACCTTCAAACTCATAGTAGTCTGGATCGATTACTTTCAGATATTTCTGAGCATTCCGGCGCGCACATTGGTCTTCGTCAAGTCTGAATAAATAAACTAAAAATTAAAATTTAAATTAAAAAACAAGTACAAATAATGCAGTCTCATGATCCAAAGTTACGTGTGTGTTTTTAAAAACATTGGCACTCGCGTTAAAAATTTTGTTAAGACACATACGTACCTGATTTGATTTTTGTTGCATGAATGTTAGTAGCATAAAATGAGTAATGAAAGTACAAACAATTGTAATTTTAAGTTTTTTAAGGTGGTAGTTCCATAATCGGAGTGACACGTTTTTCTGACAAATCTATACACTATGAGTAAAGAGACCATGATTTTCTTAAACTACACCAAAAAACACCCAGAGCATTTTTTATTTGGTGTAAAATACCATGGTTAAGACTAGCTACCACATTGGCTTACTAAACTGTAAGCCAGTGGAGTAGCTAGTGTTAACTTTGGATTTCATCAGCGATCAAAACGTGACAGTAGACAGTTTTGAGTCTTGTTTCAGAAAATTGCAGCCATTTTATTTCTGCTTTACTTGTTGTTCTAGAAAAGAGCTTTGAAAAAAGCCTGACGTTAAAAAACTGCGATTCTGGAACTACCACCTTAAGTCCTTTAGTGACTATAGCTTACTAAACAGTACAGCCATTGAAAATTAAGCGCGATACAATCATCAAAAAAACGAAAAGAAAATGTAAAACAGCAGACTAATAGTATAACCATAGTATAACAGTACAGTATAACAGACTAATAGTATAATAGTAATAGTATAATAACAGACTATAGTATAATAGTATAACAGACTAATAACCTGTAGTATGCCATTCGAACCTCCATAAGCTCATACTTCCTCATACTTCCTGTATTAAAATTATTCCCTACTACTTCACTCTGCCTACTTAAGCACCCAAACCAAACAACAACATATATATATATATATATATATATATATATAAATAAACCAAAAAGGAGCATCGATAGCAGTTCTCATATCTCATCCATCAAGCAACTGAACTCTGGGGGGGGGGGTGTGTGTGTGTGTGTGTGTGTGTGTGTGTGTGTGTGTGTGTGTGTGTGTGTGGGGGGGGGGGGTGTTATATATATATATATATATATATATATATATATATATATATATATATATATATATATATATATATATATATATATATATATATATATATATATATATATATATATATATATATATGTCTGAGAAAATCGAACCGCACTGGAAGCCGCGATGCAAAAAATAATTCGCTAAACTGTTATTCATGGAGCCTCATACATGCAAATGGAACTCGCATAAATTTACATTATAACTAAGTTAGCATTATGTTCGCTATGAGCGAAGCTATATTTTCTTAACTGCTCACCTACTGCGCAAACTAGTACATCTCAAAATAACATAGATATGCGCAAGAATTATAATTTTATACTGTAGTAGCTTGCTGCATATTACTTAAAATTCAATAGAAGCTCGAGACAGCGATCAAGAAAAATCATGAGAACTAATAAAAGTCGCGTCACAGATTTTTATGCGTGTAGTGAATAATATTCCGTATTATTATCCAACTGAAAAAGAAGGCACCTCTGCAGACACAAGAGACTACAAAGCTTTTTTACAAAATAGTATTGAAATATTTATTTTTATTTAGTTACTTATGCACAACAAACGCTGTAAAACAAACAGAGTATACTATCAATAAGATACGTTATTTAGTATCTTTTTTTCTGTTCGTAGTAGTCGTATCGGAATCTTATATTTATACGTACAACACGAACCAAGTAGGCATGAATAGTCACACCTATACAAACACCGTCAACATACATATAACATTAGCTGAAATATCACCAAAATC
Organism: Trissonchulus sp. WLG1_4; assembly: GCA_030248245.1. Classification (NCBI taxonomy): domain Eukaryota; kingdom Metazoa; phylum Nematoda; class Enoplea; order Enoplida; family Ironidae; genus Trissonchulus; species Trissonchulus sp. WLG1_4. Next base: position 36,040 of record JASANF010000870.1, read on the forward strand.
ATCAATATAACATTCTTATTGCAATATTGCCTAAAATACGAAATATATATTGAAAACAGGAAATAATTTTTTCACGCACAAAACCAACCTAAAATAGAAAACAGTAGACCAAAAAAAAAAAAAATTTTTTTATACACAAATATTATAATAGATACTTTTTACTTAAGGTCAAAAAGACAATAGATACACATGAAATGACGCATATCCCAAAAAGATGAATTTTACGAAAGCTTTATATATTAACTAAACGCAGAAAGACCCCTACTTCCACAAAATGCAGAATTGCAATATATAACCACTATAAAAAAATTAGCCGCAAAACTACTCCTAATAGCCTTAACGACTACTATGAGATCAAGAGAATATACAGCGAAACGAACACGCACTCAAAAAATAAAATCCGCGCAAAAACGACTATTATATATATAAACCAATTACGCCAATAGAGACAGAAAAGAAAAAATATAGCTCCTCTAGAGCAGCCGAAACAAAGCGCTAAAACTAAAACGCATAACAATTCGCCCTCCATAACATTCGCAGCTCATAGCTCACCAATACAACAAATAGACAAAGTTCAGCGAAATTATTTTACCCATCGCACTCAACAGCCTCAATTTCTCAGAAACGACTATATATATATATATATATATATATATATATATATATATATATATATATATATATATATATATATATATATATATATATATATATATATATATATATATATATATATATATATATATATATATATATATATATATATATATATATATATATATATATATATATATATATATATATATATATATATATATATATATATATATATATATATATATATATATAGATATATAGTTCAAAGTTGCTCACTAATGGTAGCATCATGAGTAAACTCACTGACTCATTGACTCAACACTTTAATTTTCTGGATATCAAGTAGGCAGAGTGAAGTAGTAGGGAATAATTTTAATACAGGAAGTATGAGGAAGTATGAGCTTATGGAGGTTCGAATGGCATACTACAGGTTATTAGTCTGTTATACTATTATACTATAGTCTGTTATTATACTATTACTATTATACTATTAGTCTGTTATACTGTACTGTTATACTATGGTCATACTATTAGTCTGCTGTTTTACATTTTCTTTTCGTTTTTTTGATGATTGTATCGCGCTTAATTTTCAATGGCTGTACTGTTTAGTAAGCTATAGTCACTAAAGGACTTAAGGTGGTAGTTCCAGAATCGCAGTTTTTTAACGTCAGGCTTTTTTCAAAGCTCTTTTCTAGAACAATAAGTAAAGCAGGAATAAAATGGCTGCAATTTTCTGAAACAAGACTCAAAACTGTCTACTATCACGTTTTGATCGCTGATGAAATCCAAAGTTAAGACTAGCTACTCCACTGGCTTACAGTTTAGTAAGCCAATGTGGTAGCTAGTCTTAACCATGGTATTTTACACCAAATAAAAAATGCTCTGGGTGTTTTTTGGTGTAGTTTAAGAAAATCATGGTCTCTTTATTCATAGTGTATAGATTTGTCAGAAAAACGTGTCACTCCGATTATGGAACTACCACCTTAAAAGGACTTAAAATTGCAATTGTTTGTACTTTCATTACTCATTTTATGCTACTATCATACATGCAACAAAAATCAAATCAGGTACGTATGTGTCTTAACAAAATTTTTAACGCGAGTGCCAATGTTTTTAAAAACACACACGTAACTCTGGATCATGAGACTGCATTATTTGTACTTGTTTTTTAATTTAAATTTTAATTTTTAGTTTATTTATTCAGACTTGACGAAGACCAATGTGCGCGCCGGAATGCTCAGAAATATCTGAAAGTAATCGATCCAGACTACTATGAGTTTGAAGGTATATAATCATATATATAAACTGCTAAAGTGTAATTTTATTTACCGGTTTTGACCTCATTAAGGGTTTACTTTGAACCGGCTGTCAATAGGGTAAATAAAAACAAGCTTATTTAAATTTCTTTAGCCCAGTGACAGTTTAATCGGATTAAAATTAAGCAGCTGATTTCACTTTACTAGTTCTGTCTTTATTAAGCCCGGTTCATACCTATCCTTACGGACACAAGGACAAATTTCGGTCAGCTGCGGTGAAAAATTGACAAATGCGTTTGAACTAATTACTTGTATACTAGGTATCTGTGTACTATGTAGAAGTGACTTCAACTATCGTCATGCAAAAAATTGGCATATTTGGTTATGCAGTGTTTTGAAATCGCTTAAGGACAAGTTAACAACAAGACAAATCGATAGGGGCAAGGACAAGGACAAGTATGAACCGGACATTACAAAACTTCGGACTAAAACCAGTGTTAGTCCGTGTAATCCGGTAAAGGAATGGGCCTTCAGTATATAAACTATGGAAGCCTTTCTAAACTTTCAGCGCATATAATCTTCGACGACGCTTTCGATATGAACGAGTACGGCGAGCCAGTGGTCAACTGTTTCGTCCAGCAGTTTCTCGAGGTCATCGATGTGGCAGCCGGGTAATGCTCCACTCACACTCACAGCCCTATGTCCGTTCAGCCGGCAAAATTACGAAATAATCACATTAGTGGTGTGATGATTTTTATTATTGAACATGTACTATACTTACGTTCCTTATGTAGGCTCGGCAGTTGATCCTGCTCAGTATTTTGTAATATTGCCGGCTGAACGGCAAAAGTAGGCAGTAAGTAGGCGTCGAGTTGTAGACTGTCAATGGATAGCTACAGTCAATCTTCCAAGGTCGCACCTAGACCTGACCAATATTGAAATACAAACAGTGAGCCGCATAAATTGAAAACTGATGATCTTGTAAATGTAAACTTGTTTGTTGAAATGCTTATAATATCGTTGAATGTCTGCAGTCGATTTTAAGTGCTTCACTTGTGTCGCAGCAGGTTATCATCTTATCTTAAAGTTGACATTATTTCGCTATCACGGAAATAAATTCCTTACTTAGCCCTAGAGCCACGCCGACCGATGAACACAAACATTTTTACATTCTGCTTGGTTTCTTTATATTATTTTTTAATTTTAGTGCGGTGCATCAGACTACCATTCGGTTGAAGCCTCCCAAGAAGTTTGGGAGCCCCTACGGGGGGCAACTGATGTGGCTGCTGCCTGGCAAAAACAGACTCACGGTGCATCTGAAGAACCGCAGCAAAATTAGGGTTCGAAAACGATGGAGTCAGGTGGGTAGAGAATGGCTGGGATTCACAAAAGGTGTTTAACTTTAGCCTCGGTCTCTTTTGCATGTTATCAAAGTTTATCACACGATCACCTGGTCAGTTTAGACTGGGTTTAGGCTGGGATGCACAAAGTGTTAAACTTTAGACTCAGTCTAAACTGATCATTTAGAATGGTGTGCATAGATCACTGGAATGAACCACATAATATGAATTACTCACAGTCATTCAAATTGTGTTCAAGGTATTTTTGTAATATCTACCGAATAACCTAAGCTTAGATAGTTTTCGTTTAGATTTGATTCAGACAGTGGATTAAGACGCCCTTATGTCTGATTCAGACACAACCTATCTGATTCAGCCATTCACTATTTGTTTTAGGTAATGTACATGTACTACCTGCTGGGCCACCGTCTGATGGACAAAGTGGGCGACATCAAGCGTAAAGAAACCATCGCCGAAAACACCTACATTCTTACGCTCGACGGAGACGTGGATTTCCAACCAGGATCGGTGCATCTCCTGGTCGACCTGATGAAAAAGAACCGAAAACTGGGGGCTGCCTGCGGTCGCATTCATCCCAGGGGATCGGGTAGGTAGAGATCGGCTGGTGAAACTGACTTACTAAAGTCTGACAAAAAATAGTTGCGCCACTTGAGAAAATGAAACATGTGATTTCATTACGAATAGAATCGATATTGACTGTCAAGAGTACAGCAAGCAGAAGTCATGCCACTAAAATAAGGTAGTGGCGCCTCTATTTTTTGTCAGACTTTAGTAAGCCGCAGACTGGTTCTTATTTACCCAAGGCGTCTGTTTGTCCGTTGAAAACATATTAGCCGTAGCAGAAAAATTAACAGCTCTTAATAACTATTTGTATTTGTTTAGCCTAGCAGATAAATGCATTTAGTTATATAGATTTATGTATCCGATACCCTACCTACACAAAAAGTCATGTATGCATTTGTAGCAGTTTTTATTTTTACTAATTTGGGGTCATTTTTAATGGACGCAAACACGGAAAAGTATAAACAATGATTACGGGTTAGGATTTTTTGGAATTTTAACGGCTTTTATAATTGACCAGTGTCTTGTTGCTGGCTTCTACAAATTTTCAAAAGGTGAATATTTATGTGAATTCTTACTGTTGCTGATGTTTTCATTTTTATTATAACCGTCAAACATAACATAACATGACATAACATACTCAAAGTCACAACTGCACTGCAGAGCCGCTATAACGCAGCGATATTTTATCTATCAGAGTTCTATGAGAAGTAGTCGATTTTTTACTAGCATTAGCAGCCATTTTTCGAATAAACTCCGATTCCAGAGCCACATGAGCTGCTAGCGGCAATTCTCGGTTGGATTTTTTGGACACATGCCTTTGAATAGACAATGGCATTCTGTGAGCAAACCGTGTCACAAAAAATTCCAACGCTAGAACCAAAGTGCCCAAAATCGTCCCGCCGCTGAGTACCCAAATAGAGTCGATTATCTGAGCCACTTTGAGGGGATTTTTGCCAATAACGTGTGATTTCGTGCCGGAATTGTGAGTAATCTGCACCGCGTTGGTCGCCAAATCTTCGAACCCGAAATGAGCACTCGTACGCAGGCTGGAAGAATAAAAAGAGAATTAAAGTCTGACCAAAAAATGCTGAAGCTTGAGACAAAACAGGTGGCGTGATTTTAGCAGCTACTGTGTACATACATAGATGTACTCTTAATGGCTGAAATTTGGACTTCTTAAATGAAGTCACATGTTTGTTCTCAGTGTTCAGTAGTTCAGCAGTGTTAAAACCAAAACTGTTCAATTGCAGATCACTGGGGTAACTGAGGGCTACAAATCCACCTCAACTATCAGCTAAATTATAAAACCAAACAAATGTTAATCTAATCCATTTCTTGGCCCTAGGTTTAGCATAAGTCTTAGACTCTATTCATAC
>JASANF010000872.1:0-21914 GCA_030248245.1 Trissonchulus sp. WLG1_4
AATTCAACTGCATCAACGCAACTGGAGTTCAGCTAAACCTTAGAACTGAGGAAAACCTATTTGGTGCAGTCCACGGGCGATTTTGTCTTAATTTTGCCGGTTGGACGGACACATTTGCTCCTTGAAGATGAATCGATCAATATTAACCGATTTCTTTCTGCATCTAGATATGGACCACACAGTGAAGCAGATTTTCTGCAGCGCCTGAATTGCCTGATGAAGCGTCTGCGTGAACTGCTACCTCCCACACTGTCTTCCTGTGGCTAACCACGCCTCCCGTCGCTTCCAAAATTGTTGGCGGCTTTCTTACCAAAGAAGTCCAGTTTCTGCAAAGTTGTTTACGGTAAATTTGTGGACTTATTTTGCCTCAGGTTAGGCGTATACACCCGTTTGTCGCTTAGCCATTGGAATGGCGGTAACTAGCTGCTAATACGTTAACTCTAGATGCTGGCTGATTATTGTGGCTGGGCGAACATTGGTTAGCAAGTAGCTTGCAACTGCAAGTATTTTCAAGTTAGAATGATCGACTTGTTAATTTTGGTGACTCCTCAACTTGAGAGGTGCGCTGAGCTTTTTGAATTTAAACCCTACTTTGTATAATCTTGAAGTGTACCCAATGGCAAATACGAATACGATTATACTGGTATAGTCTTTTACTCTTATTAACTAAATAAATTTAGTAACCAGTAACCACACCATAGAATCTAGTTAGTATATTTCGATTGAGGATAAGATACGAGGCGTTATGATTCTTCGTTCGTGACAATTTATTGCTGTAATGGCTAGGCTAACGATTCAATTTCAAGTTTAGTTTTCGTAATTTTTCAAGTGTATTAATTTCAGAGTCTCCGTGCTAGAAGCCAATCACTATGCCGTGCAAATTGTCACACAGTTTGGCTTTGATGTTTTGGATTTGAATTTTTACTTGCGCGGCCTTGTGGGCTCTCACAGGTATATCTGACAGCTGGTTGCTTTCAGTTTAGTAGAATATTCAATTTGTTTGTTATTAGTGTCGAAACATTTTGCATGAAATAATGTATATACATTAGACTCACAGGTAAATAATTGTGCCAAATACAAGATAAGTATACATTTTAAATTTTTGTGCTTGTTGAAAAATTTATTTTATTGTGATATTTTCTTTTTTTAATTTTTTTCAACTTATAGTTTATCAAGGTGTAAAATTCTGCCTTAACTTTTCATTTAGACTAAAGTTTTTACTGACCAAAGACAGTGTTCACATAATATATTGACAGTGAAATACTTCTTATTATGTTTATCTGGGTAAATGGATATTTGGGCACATATTTTTACAGTCTTTTGCATTCACTTTTTTGTGTTTCAGAAACGATGACGGCGTCCATTGGGACTCGTCCTGCCATCGTCACATCACGGACATGATCGCAGCATTCCTTCACGACGCCTACCGAATTCCACTGCCCAGAAGTTGTTCTGCCAAAATGAAGCAGTAAGCTAGTTTAGAGCTGCCGATAGTTGGTCTGTCTGTGCTGGTTTTGCTCGACGTGAGCATTTGCTACTGCAAAGCGTAATCTGCGTATCTTTAATTGCAAAATGCTAACGGTGGAACAGCCGTTTAGCTGGTAGACTAATATTATGAAATAATCACGCCACGAATAGCGTATGTTGTATTTTTTTCGTAACTCTGCCATACTGAACGCCAAACGGACATACGGCTATAAAGTATGAATCGACCCTCACAGCCTTAGTAGTAATGAGTGTCGTATCTTTCACAGCCCATTTCAGATCTGAACTGCGTATCGATTTCCAAATCTTTGCCTATGAAGGCGAACCGAACGCCGTGAAAGAACGAACGGAGGAACTCAGCAGACGACAGGGAGGGGTGGCGGAGCCAAGCAACCCATCCAGCAATGGCCCCCTCCGCAAAGTGTCTATGAGTGGCTCTGCCCGGACCCCATCCCCCTCCTGCACAATTTCTCCTACCTCATCAGGCGAGCCTAACAATGGTTATGTTGAGATGGATCTAACTGAAGATTGACATTAAACTTTTATAGTATTTACTAAAATTTACAACAGAAACTTTCGCTTTAGCTTGTTTTTAGAGATGAACTCTGTTTTGGTTTGTGCACACGATCTTGCTAGTCTTTTGCGTCTAGTAGCTCCATGACTGTTTCTGCTTGTTGAATTCATACAATATGGAACAGTGTTCAAAGTTTGGGGAGGCCTATTACTCGGCCAAATTTTGAGGATTCTGTCCGTTTAACTTTGAAAATCATCCTATAATTTTGTGAAAAATGAAAACTTAGGCTGGGATTCACAACCTAACACTAACACTAAAGTTTCCCTTCAAAGTTAGTGAAACACTTAAATTTCAGCCTGAAACACTTAAAATGTTAGTGTTTCGAGGCCAATTTTAAGTGTTTCACCAACTTTTAAGGAAAAAGTTAGTGTTAGTGTTAGGTTGTGAATTCCAGCCTTTATTTTTTTCAATGCTTTCGGATGGTCTTTGCTTATAGCTTTAGAGGCATCCGGTTACAAAGTGTGTTTTTTCCTTATTTTTACGCTTGCAGATCTCTCCTTCCTTTGTTGTATATTTCCCGCTTATGTAATGATGTAGCCTTTTTTGTACAGCTTTATTTCCGCAATTTAACCCAAAGCGTTTTATCATTTTGGTGGCTTGTTTTACCTTTTCGTACGTTGTGCTCATACATGTAACGGGGTCAAAATTTGGGGGGGGGGGCTCTCCGGCCAAATTTTTGGGACCCTTGCTCCCTGATCGACCAAAAATACCCGAAATTTTGCGAAATTATGTAGAATTTTCCTAAAAAAGTGTCAATTTTACGAAATTTTGTCCAAAATTTCGGGACCCACCCCTCTTGGTCCCTCGATTGGGGGGCTCCCCTCATCCCCCCTCATACATGCATGGCTGTGCTTGAATTTTTAAGTCACAATCTTTTGAAGTAATATTTACTAAAACATTCTGAGCATCGTCGATTGAGAGCAAAAAAGAATACTTTTTTAGCAGGTTTTTTAACAAAAATAACAGGTTTTTTGACCAAAATTTGAACCCCTTTTCCCCCTGATTGACCAAAAATATTCTAAATTTTAGAAAATTTATCAAAAAACGTTCCATTGTTATTAAACTTTTCTTTTTGGGACCCCCCCTCGGCCCCTGAAGGGGGAAGGTGAACCCCTCTAGCCTCACCGTAGCTATGTGCATCTATGGTTAGTTAGAATGCTTCATAAACTTTTATTCCAATATTATAATTATAATATTACAAGATCCCAAGAAACTATTGAACGCTGGGTTTTTTTCGCTGGCAAATTTTCGCAATTTTTCGAAAAGCTTGAAATTTTTTTCGCAAAATCAATTTTTTTTGCAGACTTACTTTCGTTCCTTAATGCAGTAGATTTTACATTTAAATGTTAATAAAACATTATTACGCCTACACATGATTAAGTAAGACTGACGCAATTTTTATCTGTTTTTGGCCAAAAAAGCAACGATTTTGACATTTTTATTTAAATTTATGGAGCCGTCCTGAGAATTTTGTGTAATTTTTCACAATCGATGTTCAGCCGTAAATAAATTTCAGAAGTCCCAGCCAATGACCAAGTTAGGCCTGAAAATGCTAGGATTTTGAAATGTTTCTTTTCTTATGTCACCTCCGAGCTCCGACCCCTATTATACTGTATATTAGTGTTACATGCAGTCGGTGTGATGATACATGGAAGAAAATGTGTCCCATTTACAGTCACTAGAAACATCAAGTCACAAAGTTGCACGAGTTCTAGCCTAGGGGATCAGAAAATGTCGGAGAATTTTTCGATTTTTAGGCCAACTTTGGTCAATTGGAAACGTTGAAATTTTTTCGCAATCACCAAATTTTTTTCGCAATTGCGAACGTTTTTGCGCAAAAAAACCAGATTGAACGTAAGCACGTACAAAAAATTTATATGGAATCAGTCCTGAGCAATTTTTCACAATCCATGTTCAGTCGTAAAGAATATTCAAATGACCCAAAAGTGACCAAGTTTGGCCTCAAAATGCTAAAATTTTGAAATGTTTCTTATTACTGTCGCCGATCCCTATCAGAGTGAAGATTTGTGTATACATGCAGTCGCTGTGACACAAAGAAGGAAATGTGTCGCATTTATAGTCAGTAGAAACATCACATGAGTCAGTAAGTTGCATGAGTTCGGGTTTAGGTGGGGGCTTCAGAAAAAGTTGGAGAAACTTTTCATTTTTGGATCAAATTTGGTCAACTGGGGACGTATACGTCATAATTTTTTTTCGCAACCGCGAGCATTTTTGCAAAAATCAATTCCCGCTTCTAACCTTTTTCTTTCTAATTGTGTTCGGTTATAATTTCAAGCCTGTCTTTGTTATAATTGTATCTGTGATGGATACCTGCTAACAACGTTGCGCCAATTTTTAACACTGGTTTTCTAAAATTTCATACGGTTAACGCTCGATTCATAGTTTCGTCTACTTTGTCTGTTCAGTCGGCAGAATGACGTCACTAGCAGCCTAGTGCAGTGGATCAGCCAGCGCCTGTGATGTCATTATTTCGTGATTTTGTCGGCAGAACGGACATACGGCTGTATTAAGTATGAATCGAGCCTAATCTGGGTAAGTTTCAGCATTTTTGTACAAATAAGTTTTATATACTGCTTTGCCTCTGCTGTAATTACTTCTATTTTCAGTTTGCTTGCGCTGCATTACGCTTGCTTTATATTTACTTTGTTTTATTTAGTTTTAGACGGTCTCTATTGGTTTTGATTTTCCGCTTTGCCGCTTTGCTTGCTGAAGGAGTGCAAACACGATTTTATCTATAATTTCTTGTCTTAAAGCCCATTCCTTTACCGGACTACAGTTTATTTTAGTCTGATTAAGCTGGTTACAAATCAAGTCAGGGGTCGATTCACACCTACAGACATATGTCCGTTCAAGCGACCGAAATAATGACACCACAAGCAGATTATATGCATTTTGCCGTCTTCACGGACGGCTGTTGAACATGAATAGATCATAAAATTGCTACACCTGAGCCAACAGTGGATTTTTGACCAGACAAAAAGGAAAAACGGACGTAACTACGCACGCTCATGTTGAGTGTCCTTGAGTGTTACACTCGTTTGGTCGAGTGGTAGGTCAGGAATAAGTTCAGACTCAAATCTTCAGTCCAGTAAAATAAGTCCATTTCGTTTAATCTGCTAAAAGAATGGGCTTTTGGAAATTTTGGGTAAATAATTGGTATTGCTATATTTTTTTCTTTATCTCTATGCACTATGCAGTTTTTGTACAAATGTTTGTTTATATCCCTTTTCGTTTCAAACAATTCAATGCTTTTGATTTCTTATAAATCTTCTTTTAACTGTAAGTTCGAATCCATACCTAAATTTGAGACTAATCCAGGTATGTTTAACCAGGTTAACGAATGAGCCCTCAATGTTGTACTGCGTGTAAATGAGAAATTATTCCAGTTTGGTTTTAGTGTTTGTTTTCTGTTGATATTAATGGTTGTCATGACGTGTTTTTATGAAATAAAGTTTTGGTTGTCTTTATTGTTTTTTAGTCTCGTTTTGTGTTTTATTTTCGGCATTTACAGCTGAGATGGTTGTACCTCATACGCTACGCTGCATACTGATAGCGCGTAAACCGGCCGGTAAAGTGGTTGGAGTTGGCTCAGCTTTCAAATTCTGGAGTTTGAACGGTTCTGTGCTGTAACTTGCTTATAGTATTGCTACGTGCGGTGTATAACACTGTTGTGTTGTAGCCCTGTAAAGAACACCAGCATTTTTCACTAAATTTTGTTTGATATTAAGCAGCCAAGCTTTATTATAGTCAGAAGTCATGAAGTTCTCAAAACAAGTACATAGATACTGCAATACAAAATACACACGACAGTAGCAAAAGCAACGGACGAAAATATAATACTGTTTTTGAATTATTCCAAAGATACATAGTTGAGCTCAGTGATAATAGATTCCATAATCCAGATAGTTTTCTATGAATGATGAAATTTGCTAGGTGCTTAATGCTGGAAGCTCAAACTATTCATTATAGAAATTAATTAGAGGTTAAAATTTCAGGAAGTTGAGTTGTAATGAGATATTATTGTCTAATTAGCATAGTCATTAAGTACAATTGCATATATAGGTTACAAGCAGACAGATCAGTCAAGTAGGTACGAAATTGTTCTAAAGTTCCATCTATGTTTTCGCCATCCTTAGTTTATTCGCTGCGGAACTCCACCGCCGTGACAGGACGGGTTTCCACTTGGCCACTGGGTTTCACAAACCTGAAATGTATTAGGTTTTATTAACTGACAACACGCCCAAACGGTGAACAGGATCTTTAGGGAAGGCAATCAGTCTGCGGTATAAGGCAAAACTGAATATATATGTATTTTATATATCAGCTTTAAAAAAATAAAATTTAAAATTAAATTAAATAAAATTTTTAGTAGTAATAGTAGCTTTAGCAGTAGTTGCAAACTGATTATTTCGTTTTGCAGGCTGAACAGACATACAGCTGTAAGTGTGTTATTTTTCTTTGTTGCTCACCCTTTGGTTTCCCGTTGCACTCGAATAGCCGGAGAGCGACGACCACCCGCCACAGATTCCACAGATTGGGTTCTGAAAATATAGAAAACTTGCTTATTAGTTTGAACTTTGTCTATCAGCGAAGGTTACAAAAAGCGGAAAATTTTCAATAAGTAAATGAGAGTCATAGATCTGTGGCCCTTTTCGTTTAGCGTATTTCGGTTAGTTTAAGGTGATAAGGTAAGGGTGAGGTGATAGGCAGATTCACAGTGTCACTGATTACTTATAAAAACCTGCTGAAAACGGCAATATTCTGGGCTTCGGCCTCTATACAGTCATCGTACCTACCTTCACTTATTGCCATTTTTTATAAGAGTGAGACACTATTATGTACTCTTGCTATTACCGTTCAGTGGGCACCGGCGAGCGAGGCCGAGAGGCGGACACCTGTTCCATGTCCACGGGCTCGCTGGCAGTGGGCGACCCGATGGAGCCCAGGATGTGGGGCTGGCTGATCTGGGCGTATTCCTCCGTGCTGTAGCTGCACTCCCGCCCTGGCTCCACATCGCTCTCAGAGGTCGCGTAGGAGTAGTTCTTCGCTGTTGTTAGAAGTACAAATAATTTATTCATACTGGCGTGTAAGGGTGTGCGATTGTCTGTACAGACAGGGAAGCTGTGATCCGTTACTACAGAAAAGGGGATAGATCTTCTACGCGGTTAGCTTAATATTAGTGGAATCCATTCAGACTGACTAAAAGTCAGCTCGCTAAATGTTTGTTTAGTTCGAGGTATAGGAATTTTCTTACGTTTCAGGGTAAATAATTTGTTGGTCAGTTTCTTTAGAGTAATCTGGCATTATCCCCTCGGCTGAATTTTGGTTGAAGTTATCGTAATCAGTGAAAGACTGATTTCGCGTCGGGCATAAAGATTTCATTGTATTAGACACCTGTGCTTAAATTTAGCTAAAAATCCGCAGAGGGGGTCAGGCGAAATTCGGCCAGAAACTCCCGCCTAAAATTCAGGGTAAGTATGACCAGTATGACAAATACGTATTCCTGAGATGGTTAGCTTACGTCGTCGGGCCTTCCTTGACGCGCTCGAGCTGCTGGTGCCGCTTCTCGTTTTGGACCGCATTTTTTGTCCACTTGCACGTGATTTCGCCTTCTTCATGTCTCGGATAAACACTGAAAAAGTACTCAAAAATACAGTCTTTGTACATACATTCTTTTTTGACCATAGATTTTTTTTGATATCAGTTATGTATACAGTTAATACTTTACATGTGCAGCTGAGGAAGTCTGGGGGAGGGTGCTACGCGAAATTTTCAAAAATTTTGCCCGTTTAGGAAGCTGAAAGCGCAGATCGGGGGGGGGAGGAGCGGACCTCTCTGGAGGATGTGGGTTCTTCTGTGGGTTTTGGGGTTTCCCCCACGCCCATGTATTGTTATTACCAAGAGTACATAATAGGGAAGAGTATGACATCCCCCGGAGTATCGTTCCGGCCGATTAGCTAGAATAGGTAATTGTCATACATACTCTTCTTTATTATGTAGGTACTCTTGTTATTACCAAAACATAGACTGGTTTGGTACCTTTTTCGCGATCCACTCTTTTATAGTAGACGGAGGCAAAGAGAGCCAAGCCTGCGACCAAAGCGACACCGACCATGGCTGCCAAAACGTAGGACCACTGGGAGAAGGTCAGACCGAGCGTTGTCACCTCTGCCTTTACTTCCTGAAAAAAAACAATATAATAGCATCTAGTTTTTTTTGGTTAGCATTTTTTAAGTCATCTAGGCGGTTTTTGGGTTACACTTTCTGTTCACATATGAGTTAATCTACATAAGTTGTAAATAAATTAAACTAAAACAACCAAGTATGTATTGGAGACTGTTTTATCTACCGTCTATAATATCAAGAGTACATATGTATATGTTTCCACTTTGTCATTCTATACGTTTCTTTCTAAAGCTATGCGTGGAAAGCTAATTGAAAATTAACTGTAATTAAATTTGATTTTCATCAATAGGACGCTATTTGGCTGGTTATACTAGTAATTAATTCATCAATCTTACCGCAAAGTAAAAGACAATGAGAATAACAAAATTGGGGAAAGCAAGCATTTTGTTGCGGAGCATTTTAAACAAGCCCTTGACCGATCTTAAAATCAGCCGATCAAGGTGACTACTTTCAGTAACGATGCATGATATTGTAGAATGCTGCAGGTCGGGTTGTCGAGCCTTATTTCATGCTAACAACTGATAAGTAGCTTTTTACTTTTTATCTAACAAGCAGCAATTTTAGGGCATATTTTCAAAACATTGTATTAGTAGGACTGCTAAATTGAAAATATCTGCGGTTTACTAAATTAAAGTTTTTGTTGTTTATCGTCGCTGAATCGGCTTTCGCTCTGCTAAACGCGATAAGAAACGCGACAGATTTATTTATTACCCAGTGCATCGTCCAAGATTAATTGTCTGATCAGAGTGCCATTTTCTTTAGCTAATTAACGATACTGACAAACCTTAATGGCGCTATTGGTATGTACTATGTAGATATGTTTTAGTCTAAGCGGTTTAAGTGATTTGGAGATGGGCCCCTTTGTTTAGTATTCCATTAGGATTGGCTGATTTCTCGTCAGTGGAATCCCGCAGCAGTTTAAAGTTTTTTTACACCTGCGAACTCAGAATGATGCAATGTTGTCAATTTTCATAATTTCGCAATGAGTTTCAAGTGTTGATTGCTTCTTCATTTTGGTCAGCTTTTTTAAGTTAACCCTCAGTCAAGAGGGTGACTCGCTTGTTTTCAAGAGGCAGCTGTCAGTTTTTGAGTCCCCTTTTCAACTTGCAACGTCAAGACTTTCTCAATCATTTTACTATCAATTTGATTAGTTTTGTGTTATAGTGACTTCTCTGCTAATAGAATGTTAATTTTTACAACTTTGAACTGTTTAGCATTTATAGCTGCTGCAATGGTTTCTGGCTTATCGGCTTACCGCCGCTATAGACCTGTCAGGCTCTCTGATCAGAGTAAGTGTTTTTAGTTTTCTTATAGAGAATAGAAATCCTTTTATTTTTACGTGAGTTCAACTACCTATTGGAGTTAGCATTGCATTACCGGAGTTAATAGCACTTATTCGGGGAACACTGATTTTTTATTTAGTTGCTTTATGACGTGCTACTGTGTTTTAGTCATTTTTGACTCAGACCACGATATTTTTAAATTGTCTAATAACTTCATTTATTATTTATTTAATGTAAAATTAGCAAAGGAAAAACGTTTGAAAATGCTCCGTTTTGTTCTGAATCTCGGCCCGATTTATCGGAGAAAAATGTTCGTCGTTGAAAATGTTCGTCGTTGAAAAAGCAATTGTTCGTCGCTGAAAATTTTTTCAACGACGAGCTTTGGTCTGTTAGAATGTAGTTTTCAACGACGAACATTTACTTTTTCAACGACGAACATTTGTTTTTTCAACGACGACCATTTTCAACGACGAACACTTTTTTTTGATAAATTGGGCCCTGGTTATTGACTTCTGTCAAGTCAACGGACTTTCGGTGAGCGGACGACAAACTAATCTGCTCTCATAAACGAACTTGTAGGCGGGGCGGCGTATTTAGGTTGGCGGCGTATTCAGGTTTGTAAGTAAAGTTGGTCCAAAATGAGGCGTCAGTTGTTGAGTAGGAAGTGACCCTGTGTGCTGCATATGTGGCATGTGCCCAATTAGTGCGCGTACTTTTGCTTTTTTGAGCATTAAAAAAGTGAAGTGGTATAATAATTTCAAAAATTTCAAGATATGTTCTCTCCGAAAATGCAGTCCTACATTAATACATATTACATAGCTTGTGGTGGTATTATATGTTTTTTGTATATTTTTGTTTCAGTAAATCAACAGTCCAACATTTTCATCGCCTATTCACCTGATATCAGTCGACTTTTAGGTAAACAAAAATTTGTTCACAACAGAGCATGTTATGCAAATATTTAGTTGAGTGATATAGTTGACTCTTATAGTTTGTAAAACTGTTGAATGGTTTCTTTCAAGTGTACATATCAGAAACGCTTTCCCTTCAATATATTTGTAAACACACGCTACGCTGCTATGTGCTCGCCGCTGTTTGTTAGCTGGGATTCAACAGCACTACAGCAGTTGTTTTTCGATAAGATTCGGTCTAAAACTTTCTTTTCGAGTGAAATCGAACGTCATAATGAATAGTTCGATCCGTTTGCAACTTAGACGAAGGTTCAAGTTAAACGCCTTCTGTGAATTCCACCCATCGAGTTCAAGCAACGTGGGTGCAACCATAGAAGTTTCATCAACTGATGATGTAAAAGTGTAAAACTAAACGAATTTTCGGAGACAAATGTGTTAAGTCGTGGTCTTTTCGCCAGTGCAACTTTGTTGCCTTGCAGTTAACTTAGTTGCGCATCACCAGCGATCCACGGTTCCAGTTAATGACTGTATAATTAGGTTTCATGAAACACAGCTGTAATTGTCGGGCATTAATGTACACAAGCAGGTGCCAGGTGGTAATTCAACTTTTTGATTTTCAGGTGGATTTTGCCCCAAAGGCCAAGTTCCCTACGTCGATCCGTCCAGCGATTTGGCCCAAGGGTGCCCCAATGACTTAGCCAGTTGCCCCTCTGGCTACAACTGTACCTTTTCCAGCACCCTGCAGTATTTGTGCTGCGGACCCCGGGGATTCTGTCCCCACGGTCGATCGGTCTATGTGGACGATGTGGGACACGCAGTCAGCTGTAGCCCCAGTGGGAAAAAATGTCCCACTGGTATTGAATGTCTGAAAAGCCACGGTGGGCCACCGGGTCAGTTTATTTGCTGCGGGGGCGGTCGGCAAACTATCCCAAATTTGGAACACTTCTGTCCGGACGGCAGCTGGGCTCTCCGTGACATTGTCTGCAGGCCGGATCCAGTTCAAACCGGTTGTCCTGTTGGTTTCGATTGCCTGGAAACGCAGAAAAACCCAGTTTGTTGCCGGTCTGGCTTTAGAATCCCCGGCGAATGCCCAGATACCGGAAAAATGGCCCTACGAGCGGTCTCGTGCGATAACTGCCCCGCAAAATATCAATGTCTGCCCACATCGACGGGTGTTGATGGTTGCTGCGAAGCGCTCCAACGGGTTAAATCGAAACCTTCCAACTGCCCAAGTGGTCGACTTCGCTTGGCGAACGGTATTTGTACCCCTGGCTCCTGCCCCTCAAATTATGACTGTATACCGACGGCTAACGGGTTGCCTGGTTGTTGTCTTCGTATTATCCGTCTGAGACCGGACGAATGCCCCGGGGGCAGAATTTTGATCAGTAGCGTGCCCTGCACCACGCGATGTCCTGTGAATGCAGTCTGCTTGAGAACTTCCAATGGCGTGCATGGCTGTTGCCATTGAGCTAATTTGCATGTCAGTTGCACTTTTTTGCATGTTAGTCACATGTTTTGCATGTCAGTTGCATTTTTATTCCGCCTAAAGGCGGAATATTTGGAAAAGGTTCGTAGCACCAAGAGTACATGCTTGGTGCTACGAGCCACCATAGGGCCTATGCTTACCATAGGCCTAATATATGGCAGTCTTTTTTTTCTGCCAATGGGGGCCTAAAACTGCTAACACAACCTGAAATCAAAAACATACACAATATTTAGAACGATCTACGTATTATGTAAAATTATTTTTAAATTTTGAAAATATTACTACGTATTTACGCTTTTTGTGCCAGATTTTCATATTCATATCCAAGCCCCCCTTGGTTGTCTGGGCTTTGATGGACAGTCGTCAAATTGGCCAACCAATCGGCTATATATGCAAATAAGTTTCTAGTCGTCAGCCAATCAGCAGTTTTCGCTGTCTACGTACATTAACAGTCAACCAATCCGTTTTCATTGGGTGGAGCTTTTGTCAGAATATGCAAATTAGTTTCACAGTTACGGTCAATCAGTCGGCAGTCAATCAGTCAGTCAGGATATCGCTGTGAGTGGCAGCAGCAGGCAACGCCGCAAGACAACACAGCAGGGGCCGGAACTGGAGAAGATCAACACCCAGCAAGAAGCTGGACAGAAAACGAAGGAGCAAATGGTCAACAGGGAGATAACGATGTCTCTCTTATTCCAAATGCCCTTTCCAGGGCACGGCAGATTTAAGATGACGCAGAGTACTATTCAAGTACGTACGTATGTCATACTTCTTGAAAAAAGTTAGCTTAAGGTTTGCACGCGCCACGTTACACACAGATAGGATGAACAGTTAAATTCTTCGCAGAGTTAAGAACTAGTACAATTGTTTGCTTCAGGTTGATCTATTTAGATTTACTTAGTTCTAAACGTGCAAATGAAGACAATTTTTTTCACTCCATGTAGTTCCAAGTTACAACAGCCTAGACAACGGGCATACCACATACCGTGGTACAGTGGTACTGTCCTATTCCAGATACATAATACCGGACAAACCAATGCTCCAAGTAGTGCGGTGAGCAGGTAAGACTCGTGTACAGATATTAGCTGAGAAACCATAACTAGGCATGTACAAACAACAGTGGGAAAAGCCAGAACCTATATAGCAACGGCCAAATCAAGAACAAAACCAACAGCGGGCAAAACCAGAGCACAGACAACAGCGGACAGACCAAGACTTAAACCAAATGCGGGCAAAACCTGAGCCCAAACAGCAGCAGACAAACCTAGACCCCAATGAACAGCGGGCAAAGCCATAGCCCAGACTACAGCGGACAAACCTAGACCCCAATATACAGCGGTCAAAGCCATAACCCAGACTATAGCGGACAAACCTAGACTCCAACCAACAGTGGGCAAATCCATAACCCGGAGTACAGCGTAGAAACTTAGACCGCAAACAACAGAGGGTAATGTTCAGGACCAAGCCCCCCTTGGCTGTCTGGCACTTGACTGACAGTCACACACAATGCGAACCAATCTAGTACATACGGTCATTAGCTTACAAAGTTTAGCCAATGACCATCATTCTAGTTTACGTATCTGATACGACAACCAATCAAGTCACAATGGGTGGAGCTATCTTAGCAGATTATGCAAATTAGTTATCACACTAAGGAGCAGTAGTGATTCCGTCATTTGCTAAGTTTGTTGCATGAGTGGTGGCCGACTCGGACTGGCGGGGGCTCTGAAAATGCCAGTACAGCAGAAGCTCAAGAGCGAGATGGAATGCAGGACATCATGGACCAACAGCTCCACAATTGGGAACAGAGTGCAACGACGAAAAAAACTGAACAGTTCTACAAACTACACGTAGCCTGTCCCAAATGCCCTTTTCAGGGCAAGTCCGGTTTACCTTTAATGCAGAGTACGTATCTGTATCTGACAGACAAGTTGACAACCTAACGTACGCTAAAGTTAGGCTTATAAGTTAGGCCGATAATAGACTAATTACACATCAGTCTTGAATTCAGCCAGTTACCGCAGTTGAGATCGGAATCAATGAATGAGTTGGCATGAGCCACTTTTTCACTGATACGATTTGCACAGTTATAAGCAACTCTGGCTAACTGAACTAAGGAGTACGGACTCACACTGTTTACGATTGTTTCGTTGGTTGCTTTAGGTTTAATATAGGGACCAAACTAGGGCTAAGGCAACAGCGCACAAATCAAGACTCTAAGCAACAGCGGACCAAACTAGGGCTAAGACAACAACGCACAAACCAAGACTCTGTCTCTAAGCAACAGCGGACCAAACTAGGGCTAAGACAACTGCGTACAAACCAAGACTCTAAGCAACAACGGACCAAACTAAGGGCTGGGACAACAGCAAACAATCCAACACTTTAAGCAACAGCAGTGAAAACTAGAGCTGAGACAGCAGCGGACAAACAGAGACTCCAAGCAACCGCGGACCAAAGAAGAGCTGAGGGAACAACTGCGTACAATACAAACCAAGACTCTAACTAACAACGGACCAAATTAGAGGGCTGGGACAACAGCGAACAAACCAAGACTCTAAGCAACAACAGTGCCAAACTAGAGCTGAGAGAACAGCGCACAAGCCAACACTCTAAGCAACAGCGGACCAAACTAGATCTGAGAGAACAGCGCACAAACCAAGAGTCTAAGCAACCGCGGACCAAACTAGAGTTGACTAGCTGAGACAATAGCCTACAAACTACAAACCAAGACTCTCAGCAACCGCGAACCATACTAGAGCTGAGAGAACAGCGCACAAGCCAACACTCTAAGCAACAGCGGACCAAACTAGATCTGAGAGAACAGCGCACAAACCAATACTCCAACCAACAGAGGACTAACGTAGAGCTGACTAGCTGAGACAACAACGTACAAATCAAGACTCTAAGCAATACCAGACCAAAAGAGAACTGAGACAGCAGCGGATATACTGAGACTCTAAGCAACAGCGGACCAAATTAGAGCTGAGAAAACTCAGACTCTAAACAAACAAACTCTAAACAAACAAACACAAACCCAGACTCTAAACAACAGCAGAGCAATCCAGAGTTTTGCCCGTTGACGTTAGTAACTGTCAACAACAGACAAACCAAGGCTCTAAGCAAGAGGGGCAAACCCAGAGCCCAACCAACAGCGGACGAGGTAAGATACTGCAGAACCAAGTTCAGTAGACTATGACAAAGGACTAAAGGACGAAGCTTGGCAGAGATAACAGCATGACAGTTCAGTTCATATCAGCATGAGGACCTGTCAACTTTGTAGACTCACTGAAATATGGATTTTGTTAGACTGCAGAAAAAATAACTAAACACCGAAATACCTAGTCTAACTAATGACTAATGACGTTAGTGATCAAAGATTTATTTTTCCAATATTTGCTCTGCAAGTGATAATTTACTATAGTCACTCACTAGTCAGTACTATAATATTAAATTTTACGCCACTATAGCGGAATTTGCCCCTTTTAGGGGCCTACTTGTTAAAGTGCCTGCGTCATGTTTGATTGAAAGATACAGATTATGCAGTGAGAAATCGGGAGGTACCTGCCTTTCTAGTGTTAATTAACACTAGAAATTCGACCTACCGAGAATTACATAGGAGAAACAGATTCTGAATATAGTAATATACGCGGCCCCTGAGGGGGCCACGTAAAAATACTACTTTTACGATAACAAAAAGTTAAGTTTGCACATTTTGCACAGCTCTGGGAATTAAAGGGTTAACTCAAATAAATATTTCATAAATATGCATTTTTTAAATATAAATAGATAATTATAAAACACCTATCTACATTTTTGGTAAAAAACTGAAGACCGGACTTATTTTAGCACAAAGTTTTGATGTTATTAGGTAATTAGCTTAAAATAAGTAGTGAGTACTTGGTTTTCAATTCGAAACAAGTCCTAAATTATCACCGAAATAAATTACTCAAATTACTTAAATTTTAAGTCTGTATTAACGATAGATTTACACCTTACACTTGGGGCCTTATCCAAAATTGGATTTAACAGATTAGTTTTAAATTAATTTTTGCTAATATCGCAGCACAAAATAAAAATAGCCCTGAAATAGCCTTGAAATTTTGCTCCACATGGCTCACA
Organism: Trissonchulus sp. WLG1_4; assembly: GCA_030248245.1. Lineage (NCBI taxonomy): Eukaryota > Metazoa > Nematoda > Enoplea > Enoplida > Ironidae > Trissonchulus > Trissonchulus sp. WLG1_4. The sequence goes on from JASANF010000872.1 coordinate 16,069, forward strand.
TCCTCAGTGTGTGCCAATTTCAATAAATTACGTTTAGCTGACACTGCGTTATTGGCGAAATAAAGTTAAATTTAATCCGATAAATCCAATTTTGGGTAAGACCCTAGGTATATAGTTTCAAGAATCAGAATTAAGGCATAGTGAGTGAGTGCATTGAGTGCAAAAAAGAAATAGGAAAGCCAAAATAACACATAAGTGAACGCATAAGGCTTTATTTCTTATTTCCTAGTTCTTATTTCGGCCCATTATTTCTTCCTTTTATTTTGTATTTCTTAATTCTTATTTCATATTTCTGCCTAGTGGGAACCGGCTCAAAGAGTTTGTTGTTTCTGATATAGAAAGAAACAGCTCTTGGAAAATGACTTATTTTTGAAATAAATAAGTTAAATTTAGTTTTACTTTGGGAATACGAAATAAGAAATTACCAATTATTCATTAGAAGTCTTTGCCTTAATGTTTCGCTAATCTGTTCATTCAAATTTGGAAAATGTGGAAAAACACATAATATAATGTATGCCATTGATTAGAATTTTTTAGCATCTCGTATTTCTAAATTTTTATTTCATTTTCTGCAGTTTCGTTGCATATTTCGGTCATATTTTTTCCTAATTATATTTTATATATTTGCGTGGTAGTTCCCATTTTTGCTCAGTAAAATCTGAGTAGGTTAAAATATTGTCGCTAAAAGGCAGCGTTTTCAAAGTTTAACTAAAAATTAAGCAAAATAGTTTCATAATATTATCAAGCATAAAAAGGAAAGCTACGTATATAGTTTTTCTCTAGCCCTATTCTCTAATAAAAACATAGTTCTACTTTCCAGCTATAATGTTAATTATCGGCTCAGCTAGTAAATAGAATATATAACAGCAGGTATATAATGGTTACTTTATAATTATCTATTAGCTGGCTAAGTAAGTAAAATTGAGCCGCTCTTTCGTATAGCTTATGACTTCTTGAATAATGAATTTTGATGCGTTCATTTTGAGGTTATTTAGTTTCTGACTATATTTAATCTACGTGAACAGTCTGTAATTTAGAGTTCGGAAACGTGAACGTATACTTAGTTAAAGTCGAAAACTTAAGCTTAAGTCTAAAGTCAAATAGCTCATTGTTTAAGCACAGTTTACCCGATCGAACTTGCTCCGAACATTGGCGCTCCAAACTTACTCCGAATTTAGCTCAGCGGCCAATTAAAATACAGCTAGAATATGAACAGCCATTCAGATTTCACTTTTCTAAAACGTTGCCGGTATTACAAGGTTTTGGTCCGGAGAAAGTTCGGAGCAAGTTCGACCCTGTGTATTAGCCTTTAAAATATGCATTGATTGTAAGGATAGCGAATTACAGAGCACGTGTAACGCAGTCTAAAACGTCTAAAGTCTAAAACCTTGGTCTAAGATCATCATTATTTACGAATTTGGGCTTTCAATTCTACTATCTTTATTTTATTATCTTACCTATTTTTGTATCGTATGTTTGATGAGATTTTTGTCAAATGATTTGGTTTGATGTGGTGCATTAAAACTAGTTTTGATTTTATGCAGTTTCCGCATCAAAACAACCCTAGACTGTATACACTATACACCTCTTTACTTAGGTAGTCTATACATTTTCTTGTCGATTATAATTATTTAATTTGTTATTTATAGTTTTTTTCTTGTTAGCAGAATATAACTTAACATATCTGAACAACAAAAGTCTGGCTTATATACCAAATTCCAGCCAAGTTAAAAATCTGTTCTTATTAAAATATAATGAGGATCTGCTTTTGCTAACGTCAATGAGATGTTTTTGTTGTTGTTTTTTGGTCTCAAACAGTTTGGTTCATTTTGCTAGTATTTTTCAGGGGTGTTTTTGTTTTTCATGTTTTTGAATTTAGCATATTTACGTTTAGTGTTTTTATGACGATCTTATCATCTGATTAGACCTTGTCTTGTGAAAGTCGTAAACAGAGTTGTACGGGAGCATTCGGCGCGAAGGGGGGGGGGTGCCCGACCTTGGGGTAGAGGGGGGTGGTCCTGGTTTTTTATTATCGGCGATAGCCGGAAAACTATTACGTTTTTTCGATTTTTATCTCATTTTTGGGACACTGTTTTGGCCGCAACCGAAAAGTTTTAGCGCTTTTTTGATTTTATACTCAATTTTGGCACACTTTTTCGGCAATAAGAGGGGGCGGGGAGGTTGAGGGGGGTGTCTGCTGTCTGAGGAGGGTGGCAGTTTCCCTAATCCACCTCCTCCTATGTGCCTCTACGGTCGTAAACTTCAGTACAAACCAAGATTACTTGCTACAGACTCCGATTTCAGACCGGAGTCGGAGTCACTTGACTCCGGAGTCATTGTCAGACTTTATACAACTCTATACTTTGACACAGAAGTCAAGTGACTCCGACTCTTGTCTGAATTAGAAGCCTGTAGCAAGTAATTTTGGTCGTTACTGTTTATATATAGTTTAGTTTAGCTTAATAGTGTTTACAATTGAAAACAAATGTTGCTGATTGTTGTTACGCGCTGTTTATTGATATCAAATTAAAAAAATGGAGGTGCCGGGAATTGAACCCAGGTCTCTCGTGTCGACGTCAAGAATGCTCGACCACAGCTTGTGTTTGAGGCGCTTCTTATAATATAAATGCACCAATATTAAAAAAAATTGTTGAAATTCCTTAACCGTTTGCCTCTTAGATATTGGGCTTGGGTCAACTTTGATTTGCTTAGTTTTTGATTTAAGAAAATTGAAAAAAATTTTCAAGTGCAACTGCTATTGACTAAACGGATAAAACGGTGGTAAAGTTGCACTTAGTTGCCTAGTTCATACTTGTCCGCAAGCGTGTCCGTTTGTCCGTAAGCGAAAAATTTGACCAGCTTTTAGAGCAAATCGAATAGAGCAGACATTTTTGATGTATTGGCTAAACTAGCCGATGTCTGTAAATGCGCGAAAAAGCATCATTGCATGTTTTCTGTATTTGCTTACCGACAATGATTACCCGTAAACGCTTACGGACAGTTTGCAGACAAAGCATGTACCAGCCAGTAAAAACAGTTTGTCCAATAGGACACTGTGTTATGCTTGCTGATTTTTTCTAACATGTTGAAAGACAGAGGATGCCCCAATTTTCAAAGAATAATAAAAACTACAGGTGCCGGGAATTGAACCCGGGTCGCTCGTGTCGACGCCAAGAATGCTAACCACTACACCACAGCGTCTTCTAGGGCCTATTTCTCATTTGCAGCAAACACTCACTTGCCTTTATAAATAGGCATGGCTCTGATTTTATCGAGTATAGTCCACCTGATGTTTGTTACAACAAAACTTTTTAGATTTCCGGTAACTTGTCGGTCTTTTCCGTTGAGTACCCAATCCTACTAATACTGACTGAATGTAACGATACACACTCAAACAAAATTAGCTCAGTGACACTTTTTTGAAAGCACCTCAACAGACAGACGTTACTTTAAAATTCTGAACGCAACCTTGCGAATCAAACTTTGAGCTGTCGTCATTCTCTTGGGGCTAAGTGCTATGTATTAATAATAAGTTAGACTTGAGTGATTATTCTTACTTTCAGTTTCTAAGCTTCGAATTAATAAGTACTCAACGGCATTCAGATATTTGCAACAGAGCTCGAACGCATTTGATGACAATTTTATTTTTCAACATCTTTGATTGGTTATATAGCTAATTCGTACTTCGTATAGATTCAGTGTGAATGCATTTAAGTTGAGGTTAACTGTTTACTTGGAAAAGCTATAAATATGATATATACTTGTGCTTTGTTAAGAATGAGTATATATGATAGTGTATCACTCCATAGCAGAAAACTACCATCAGTTAATTAGGTTAAACTTCCAAGCCCGGTTCATACGTGTCCTTATCATTGGCCTTATAGTTTTGTCCTTAAGCGATTCCCAAAGAACTGACCTACCAATTGTAGCAGTTTTTGTGCATGAACAATGTTGGGGTCAGCTGGAGTTTACTTGCGAAAACTTGAGCCAAATAATTCTGTACACAACAGTCATTTGGATTTTGTCCTTGACCTTGTTCTTAAGGACAAATTGGAACCGTGTTTTAAACGAACGCATTTTGCTATGCGCTATTATAAGCATCTAAGGGTGTGTTCACAAATTCGGATTAACTAAAGTAAACAAGTAACAAACAAAGTAAACTAAAGTAAAAAGTAAAGTAAAGTGTTTAGAGTATAAGAATAACAATCACAATCTAGGATCTTAAAAATTGGGTAAATGAAATAAGTTAAGAAAATGGTTACTCAAAGTTAATTACACAGAAAATGTTCTAAAAGTAAACTGTCAAGTCACACATTTACGTCAGAGTAAGTCTAACTAAAAATGAGATATATGGTTTTCCTTTGTAACATTGAAATGGCTGTTTAGTACATTTTGTTCTTGAACTTTTTAGCTACAGAGTGTAGGTAAAAAATTGAAACAGTTTTTACCAGGCCTAGATAGTAGGGAAGAGTATGACACTAATGACTACCTACTACGACTCATTTTACGTAATAATATAAAAGTAAACATCAAAAGATTCCATTGTTTCAACAGAAACTAGCATAGAATTATTATTAGCGGTGCCTAAAATTAAATAATCAAACGGCTATTTCGACTGGAACATATATCGGACTGACTAACCATAGTTTGTACAAAGGACTGTCATACTATTAGACTACCTGGTTGTTGTTAACGTATTTATTTCTCGTTGAAAAGGGTGATAAGCTATTGTTTTCAAAGTTTGAAACAAATATTTCTGGTTTAACTTTCGCACTGGAGAAAGCTGTTATTATTAACGTTGCTTAAACGTAAGTTCTGACCTCACACTCAAAGTATATACCATTAAAAACTTTACCCCTACGTAATCTCGGCGAAAAATTTAAACAAAAAGTAAGCTGACAACTTTGCTTCAAACTTTTTTAGCCTTAAGACATCAGGCTAATTACTAGAGCTTGGAAGACACCTCACACATAAGGCTCTCTCGAAAATTCCACCACCCTATACTATGCTCACTTTCAATTTCCTAGCGTACCAGTGAATTCCCGTAGGCGTTGCAAAGTTCTACAAATCGTACAACTGCTGTGGCTGTATTTGTTATATTGAATTAAACCAATTAGATTAGTTTTTCGAATAGCTTTTAACTGTTTTTTAAAATTATTTTAATTTATTTTTTAATGTTGTATTTAATAAAATTTTAATTTAGATTAATTAAAATTTTTTAATTTAATTTGTATAGTTTTAATTTCAACTTTTTTTTAATAACTTTCAACGTTTTTGTAAATAGTTTTAACTTGACATAAAAAGGTTGAAAAGAAGAAGGAAAAGAAAGAAAATATAAAAGAAAAAGTAATAGAAAAAAGACAAAAAGCAAAGTACAACAGGATTGGATTAAAAGTTTCTTCTATTAATTTATAGGTATATGTCAAGGTTGTTGTCGATTTACAAAAATTTGCGCATTAGTGAGAAAGGGCGGAAAACGAAAGAAGAAAAACACAAATATTGAAAGAAACAAGCACTTTTGTCGACGAGCGTAACATTTTTCACACGGTGGCAGTCAGTATTATTTTACCGTTCCGGTAAAATGTAGCGTGGCGTACAAAAATATTTAAAAATCAGTTCGTCAATTCTACTGGATGAACCACCATCTGATGCTGTACACCTGTGTAGTCTATACACTGCACAGAACGTTAACGCCATTGCTATCCAGTATCCACAAGACTACGTCATAGAGTTGGCAACGTGTCCAACAACCCAACCTGAGTGCTTAACCCGACTACGACTGACGACGAGATGTGGAATTACAATAGAACCTTTTGTTGTGACTTACAAATTTTATGCCAATTTTT
>JASANF010000875.1:0-33955 GCA_030248245.1 Trissonchulus sp. WLG1_4
GCTATAAAGTAAAGTAAACAAGGTTAGTTGATGAATTAATTAATTTTTAATTTATTAGTTTAATTGATTTTATTAAATTCATTAACTAGTTAATAATTGAAATTACAAGCTTGAAAGAATCTCAATATAATCTTTTGTCAATTACTGTTAACAACTAGAATTTAAGCGTGCAATTTTCATCTAAATTAAAACAAATTTTTTTCGAATCAATCCTGCTTTGGCTGGAGCACCAGTTTGCTGCGCGTAGGTATGATTTGTACGCGAATTAAAATCGACTCAGAATTTTGCTGAAATCTTAGAAAAAATACGGTGGCGAACAATTTGTGTGACTACTCTCGGATGCTTGCACTTTTCGTACAGCATTCGCGTGCTTTCTGTTCTCAGGGTCGGGCATTTTTTGGTCTAGAGTGTACACATCTAGAGCAAAGAAAAAAGTTACAAAAGTGATTCGCAATGAGGAATATAAGACTGTGAGATTTTAAAATAATAAGACCGGGAAGTAGAAAATATGTTTAAAACTAACTTCATTCTGCTGATTCATAGGCCTTCACAGAAAACAGGTATTGACATTATATTAACAATATACACGGGCTTGAAATTTCTAAAATCAGCAGCTCTTGCTTTCAATGCCATAACTCATTAGGCATAGTTTTTCCAAGTTTCACTAAAAGTTCCAGGAGTTTTATTCTAGGTTATACGATAGTCAACTTTTTTCTAAAAGTTTTTTACATATCTCATGGTAGCATTTATTTTAAGTGTCTTTTCGCGTTAAAACTCCGGCTACACTTCCACCACACGGAACTTTTTGAAGAATCTTTTTGACCAGACCGAAACATTTTTTAAAAACAACGCTCGTCCCAGAATAATTATTCACCCGGCAACTAAAAAAGGCTCGACAAATTATAGCATCATTTCATAACAAAATATGTCATTTTTGCGTTTTGGAATGCACAATAAAACTCCCAGTTTTTTTCTTAACAAATGGGTTTTAGTGTATGCATTTTCCAAAAATTTCACCGCGCTCAATTCCGCAAGCCCCGTAGTTGAATCCTAATTTTTGGCACCAAAAAAGCGAGAGAATTTAGTTTCAGATGCAGTTTCTGAATGCATAATTTTCACGTAGTATATATAGTGAGTAAGTAGATTATTTATTAGTATTTTTGACGTAGTATTTCAAATAGTTAGAATGTTTTTATACTTATAATACCGTAACTTGTGAGTATTTTCTTTCCGCCTGTTTTCTGTAATATCACCCCACGCAACTACAAACTAATCTATTAGTGATTAACTTTTTCCAATCACTATTAAACTACAGTAATATTCAAAATCAACTGTTAAGTTCATCTTTCACTGCCAGTTTGACTTGAAGCTACAAAACGTAGCTTCTGCAGTCACACTGGCATCGAAATTGAAGTGACGCTGGATTCATATATATATATATATATATATATATATATATATATATATATATTTATATATATATATATATATATATATATATATATATATATATATATATACCTTATAGTGTCGAATATAAGTGTAACCTTGAAACGTGTGTAACAAAATGTAACAAGCACTTTATAGTGTAAAATATGAGTTAACTTTGAAACGTAACATGATTTTGAGTGGTACTGTACTAAACGAATACAACATCGACCAAAACTGCTTCCTACAGTACTCTGAAGTCAAAAAGAGTTGTAGTCTCTCGATTTTGGAGTCAAAGATAGTTATTATACAGTTCGACTCCCAAATTAAGTGCCTTCGACTATGCTCCGTCTCCGGAGTCCTGCAAGTTAATTTGATGGGTACTGTACATATGAAACTGTGCTATGCAATAGCTTAACTTTTGCGTCTGGTTTCAAATTGACTATATAAGCCTCTGCCAAAGTAATTAATATTATTATTACTGCTGAAATGTGCAATCATCTTGACAAACTTGTAGCTTTTGTTTCTCCGTTTGCTTCAAGTATGGAATTTTTAGCATGAAATTTTCAACCTCCCTGCAATGTACAGTGTCACAGAATTTGACCCGCATTTTTTGGTGCCGTAATAGTAGATTCCGTCAGCTAAAAAGAGTCAAGAAAATACGAAAATACTGAAAAAAATCAGGCTTGTAATGCCCAATAGTAAAAACTATAATTATATGTATAAGGTATGAATTTAGACCCAAAATAGAACAATTTAATATTATGCCATCAAACGTCTACTGTTAATTACCCAGACTGTAGTCACAAACTGCATCCGTAAGAATATGAATATATATATATATATATATATATATATATATATATATATATATATATATATTGTGTGTGTGTGTGTGTGTGTGTGTGTGTGTGTGTGTGTGTGTGTGTGTGTGTGTGTGTGTGTGTGTGTGTGTGTTCATATCTTACGGATGCAGTTTGTGACTACAGTCTGACTAAATTAACAGTAGACGTTTAATGGCATAATGTTAAATTGTTCTATACTTTTGGGTCTAAATTTGCAATACCCTTTCTATCTGCCTACGTATAATTATAGTTTTTACTATTGGGCATTACAAGCTAATTTTTTTAGTATTTTCGTATTTTACTGACTCTTTTAGCTGACGGAATCTACTATTACGGCACCAAAACGAATCCCGGTCAAAAATCTGTATTGGAAACAGATGCTGTACCTGCAGGAGATTTGGAAAACTTAGTGCTGAAATTTGCATACTTTGAAGCAACGGAGAAACAAAAGCTACAAGTTTGTCAAGATGATGATTGCACGTTCAGCAGTAATGATGATATTAATTCTGCCGATCGGAACTGGCAAGAAGCTATGGTCGATTTGAAACCAGACGCCAAAAATGTAAGCTATTGCATAGCACAGTTTCATATGTACAGTACCCATCAAATTTAGTTTCTGCAGACTCCGGAGACAAAGCATAGTCGAAGGCACTTAATTCTGGAGTCAAACTGTATAATAACTATATACTTTGACTCCAAAATCGAGAGACTACAACTCTTTTTTGACTTCGGAGTCTGTAGGAAGCAGTTTTGGTCGATGTTGTATTCGTTTAGTACAGTACCACTCAAAATCATGTTACTTACATATACTGTTAACTCATTTAATTATAAAGGCTTATATATATGTTATTATAATGTTATATATACTTTTCAATATATTATATCATATATATATATATATATATATATATATATATATATATATATATATATATATATATATATATATATATATATATATATATATATATATATATATATATATGAATCCAGCGTCAGCTTCATTTGATGCCAGTGTGACTGCAGAAGCTACGTTTTGTAGCTTCAAGTCAAACTGGCATGAAAGATGAAGCTGTTTTTTAACAGTTGATTTTGAATATTACTGTAGACTGGTAGTGATTGAAAAAGTTAATCACTAATGATTAACTTGTAATTTCGTGATGGTGAGCAGATATTACAGAAAACAGCGGAAGAAAATACTCACAAGTTACGGTATTATACATATAAAAACATTCTAACTATTTGAACAGCTATACTACGTGAAAATACTAATAAATAAAATAATAATACTACTTACTACAGCTATATATACTACGTGAAAATTATGCATTCAGGGAACTGCATCTAACTTTGAATTCTTTTAGATTCGCTTTGAGTGCCAAAATTCAGGATTCAACTACGGGGCTTGCGGAATTGACGCAGTAGAAGTTTTGGATGCAGATACGCTCAAACCCATTTGTTAAAAAACTAAACTTTATTGCCAATCATAGTTGGTTCCAAACATGACATATTTTGTTATCTTGTGAAATGATGCTATAATTTGTGGGGGGCTGAAAACCTTTTTATTTAGGTGAATGATTATTCTTGGACGAGCATTGTTTTAATGTTTCAGTCTGGGGTGCGAAGATTCTTCAAAAACCCCAATCACCCCCGTGTGTGGTTGGAACTGTAGCCGGAGTTTTAACGCGAAAAGACACTTAAAATAAATGCTAGTGATATGTAAAAAACTTTTAGAAAAAAGTTGACTATCGTATAACCTAGAATAAAACTCCTGGAACTTTATTGTTTCGTGAAACTCAAAACTATGCCTAATGAAGATTTATAGCCGTAGAAAGCAACTACTGATTTTAGAAATTTCAAGCCATGTGTATTGTTAATATAATGTAGATACTGTTTTCTGTGAAGGCATATAAATGCACAAAATGAAGTAAACCAATTGGTATTTTGCCTAGGTCTTGTACTTTTAAATCTCACAGTCTTCTGTCTTCAACCCAATTTGCGATCGCTTTTGTAACTTTTCTTTGCTCTAGATGTGTACACTAAAGTCTGACCAAAAAATGCCCGACCCTGAGACAGAAACAAACACGCGATGTCATTACGAAAAGGACGAATTGCAAGCATCAAGAGTAGTCACACAAATTACGCCACCTGTTTTTCTCAGGGTTCAGCAAATTCTGGTCAGACTTTAATTCACATACAAATCATACCTACGCGCACAACTGAGAATACTACAGCCAAAGCAGGATTGATTCGAAAAAATTTGTTTAATTTAATGAAATTGCACCAAATTATCATGTTCAAATCATTGACAAATTGACAAATTGCTGATTTCAAGCTTGTAATTTCAATTATTAACTAGTTAATGAATTAATAAAATAATTAAACTAATAAATTAAAAATTAATTAATTCATCAACTACATAATTCGTTAAATCCAATTCGAGTTATATTTCCCGGAATTGCACTGAAAATTCAACTTTATCGTCGTGTAAACAAAATTCGGTTGAATGCTCGTCTGAAATCGACGTTGAAAATGGTATATATAATCGGGTTCAGACAACTGTTGATATAACCCAGCCAATTTGCTGCCTCGAAGATTTTTGGGTGTATAAAACCTTTCGGCAGAAATGGGTCCGTGATATAAAGCAGGAAAAATGGAAACCAACATAGAACGAAAACTCCCATAATTACCGCAAGTGTTTTTGCAGCTCTTTTTTCTTTCGCAATAGATATTTTTTCTCGTTCCAAAAAATACGCATCCACAACATGATGGCCAGTTAATTTTGCGACGGGCCGTTCTTGTTTCGAAAAACTGCGTATCATTTTTTGTCTCAAGCTGTCTGCAGAAACGCGTTTTGAGTTCTGCATCGACGCATTCGAAGTACTGTGCCATTTTTTGCGTTTGCCGCGTTTAAAATTCGTTCCTTTGCCATTAGCTGCAAATAATTCTTGACTCTCACCATCTACAGTATGATAGGACTGCGGTAAACCGCTATCTCGATGGGCGAGGGGTTCCCTTTCGGTGGGGGAGCTAATTTTTGCAGCCGTCTTCTCGATACTCCCTTGAACGATTTTCAATCCCTGTCTTACGGTCGATTGTTTTTGGATTCTATCACGTGCAGCCTGAAATATTTTAACGTAAACTATCGTCATCACGATCAGAGGTATATAAAACGATCCGCAGGCCGAATAAATCACAAACCCCGCGTCGGTTGTGTATTCGCACGATTCGGCCAATCGGTGGTTAGACCAGTCATTCCAGCCTAAAAGCGGTGGGATCGAAACCACGGCGCTTAGAACCCAAATTAGCAAAATGATCATCAAAACAAATCGTTTCGTGCGTCGATTTGCATAACGAATAGGGTCGTGTATGGCCCAGTATCTATCCATTGAGATAGCGCATAAATTGAAAATCGATGCAGTACACATCATAATGTCCGATGTTATCCATAGTTGGCAGACAAAAAGCCCGAATACCCACCGACCAGTGATAAACTTTACCACGTGAAAAGGCATAATACTAACGGCGACCGCTAAGTCAGTACACGCCAGGGAAACCAAAAAAAAGTTCTGCACTTTGGTCAAGGGTCGATATGTGAATATAGCCCAGATTACGAGGATATTTCCGACTGTAGTCATCAATATGATGGTCAAAAGTACGATAGTCCCTGCGACTTGCTCTACTAAAGAACGCGGAACAAAAATGTCCGTCACATTTTCGGATATGTTCGGAGAAACGAGCGTCGGACTTGGATTAGGCGTTTGGTTGACCGAATTTGGAGGTCCGGCCATGTTCACTTCGTAATGGAATCTAAAACACATAAAATAGTTTTGAGAATATACAATATAAACTTAAGTCGTGTGTTATGCAAAAAAATTTTACCAGACTCAACGGACTACATAATTTAAGTGTCAAGTTTGGAAATAGGGTAAATGAATTCAAATAAGTGAGCAGTTAGTTTTCGTTCAAAGTCACTTTCTAATTTCCTAATCAATTAAATTAATGGAACATGCAGACATTAAATTAGTTGGCTTAATTAAAAAAAGTTTGCTCCTCAGGTAACAAATTTGGGTCCTCGATTTCTCAATTTCTACACAATATAATTTTTGTTGCAAATGTTAAATTTGAAGGTTTACTCAAAGTAGACTTTTCACCAGCCAAAAAACCAGCAAAAGATAAACATATGCTCAAAAAAAGCAGCTAGCATATACCTATGTTGAAAGACAACAAATGTCCCAGTTTTGAAAGATTGAAATGAATAAAAGGTGCAGGGATTCGAACCCAGGCCGCTCGCGTCGACGACAAGAATGCTAACCACTACACCACAGCCACCAAATCTCATAATTGGACCGACGTAGCGTAGACTACTGAAGGCTGATTCGAGAAAGGTGATAAACCCTATGGATGCCTTTATTCGGTAGAGGTATAGATCATGTCTGGCTGATCGACCTTGGCAAATATCACTTGGCCTTATCACTGCAACATTTATCATCATTTTTGAAGAAATTTGTTTGAGATTCACCTAATAGCGTACATATAGCGAAATAATATCGCGAAACTTGAAAAAAATCTGCAGGGGTTGAAAAAAAGTTTGGATGTAAGATGTAATATAAAAGTTATAATAATATAATGATGAGTAAGTTAATGTCTACTTCTCAATGGGTCGAACATGCACATTCACAAAAGCGTGGCTGAGTTAGTAATGGCAAAAAAACTGCAAAATAGGATTGGTAGAATTAAAAAATACAAAACTAATTAATAGAATTAATAGTTTTAAAATACATAGCACATAATGACACGAAGTACATAGATTTTTTAATCAAAAACAAGCTTTCAGAAAAATGCTTTCAAACTATAAAATATAGAAAACAGAAAATTCCTAAATCTAAAAATATGAGTAAAAAACCATTCCTTTTGCTTACAGGAAAAACATATTTTTTTAAACTCAGACTTCTGGAAAACTGTAATTTAATTAACTCATTAAGAATAATGATAGATTTTTGTCAAACAACCTGTATATATGTTTAGAAACTTTTTCTCCTCACGGTGAATTCTTTTTTCCGTAAGGAAACTCGTAGGATGTCGTTTTCTTAATTACCGAAAGAAGCTATGTAGGTAAAAATACAAGAAGGTTTCATATATATTTCATGAATTCTATTCATTAGCTCAGTGAATTTTTGAATAAAATTTTTACCGACATCGTTTTGGAAAACATCTCTGCTTTAATTAGCGATTTTGGATGGGGGTTAAAAAATATTACACCACTAGTAATTTAATGTCGCGGATTTTAGCTGTTTTTTATTTACTTTTTTAGATTATTGATAAGCAAACAGAATGGTAAATAGTATTACATAACTAAAAAGACAGTAATTTTTTACTACTTTTTTAACTTTTTTAGTATTTTTAAGTACCTAAAGAAACATGATTTCCACAATTATAACTGCCCCTGCAAGTTTAAACGTTAGACGTTATTTATAGCACAAAAACAAAAGCATATTGAAAATACCAAACAAAAATACCTGCAAAACAAACAAAACAACAAAAAAATGGAAAATACAAATAATACAAACCAAATAATTAACAAAAAATAGAAAATGCAAAGCAAACAAACAATACAAAAAATACAAAATAAGCAAACCAACATAGAATATAAAAAATACAAAACAAATAAAAATACAAAACTAAAAATACAAAGCAAACAAAACAACAAAGAATAATAGAAAATACAAAACAAACAAACGTTCAAAACAAAAACTTTTGCGTACAACTAGCAAGTAGCAGTTGGTAGTATTAACCTGAGCAAAAACCTACATTGTCTAAGCCTGCTAGAACTAGAAGTAGACATTTTTTAGAAACTAATCTTTCAAAAACTTTCACGGTCTGGCAAGTCTATTCTTCTACAGACTGCTTTACTTCCAATTGTTGTGAAAGTATTGTTTAAATGAACCCTGTTAAAGTGAAACCTATTTCCTCCTAAAAATGGAAATTATGTATTTTTAGAAAGTTGGTAAAAGTGTGGTCTCGAAAGCAAGTATGCAGTGAGCTGGTATCCAAGTTAAAAATCAAAGTTACATATCCAATTAAGCTTATGTTCACATATATTACTGCCCCAAGGCACATCTACCTCGGATAAGAACAATTAAGCTTGAAGGTGCACTTTTAGTTCACTGCATTTGTCAGTGCATTAACATATGTAGACAAAAGTAGCAAAAGTAGTTTAAATTTAGGCTAAAAAAGCCTAAAAGTAGTCCTTAGTTGGACAGTTCTATCACAAACCACATCAAGCCAATCAGGTTGAAACTTGGCATAGTAGAGCCCAGATATATGCGCAAATCCGTACAATCCAGATTTTTTTATATGTGTTTTCAAACCAGAACTTAAAAGCAAATGTCAAAAAATAGCGTTTTTTGAGCCCGCCAAAATTCAATGACTATACAGTCCTGGCCTCAAATAGTGTACTTCGTGCGTGCGTGTGCGAGTGGCTTCGAGTGTTCGTGCGAGTATCGTGTGGAAAAAGTTTAGACAGAAGTTAACCTAAGGTCACTAGTCTTAACACACTCGTAAATACGTGCCTGTTGGCTTGCTTAGTTCTAATGCTACGTATTTTCGCATATGTGTAGATCAGAAGGTCAACAGAGGTCGCCAAACTTTTCTCGGACAGCTCCAAGTTTTCTCGCTTAGCTATTAATAACAACTGCGAGTGAACTTGGAGTAGACTTCGTGTCAACTCCGAGTAAAGGGACACAATTTGAGGCCAGGACTGTAGGTTTGACGTCACTGCTGAGGCCATTGACAAAAATAAAAATAGATCATAGAGGGCGAGATATGACATTGGACTATTCAATCATGTAAAAATCAGCTTCGTCAGTTTTAACAAAAATTTTGAGTAAAGGAAGGCTTAGTGATCACAAAAAAACCGTTTTTTTCGCCTATGATTTACACGGAAAATTGAATTTTTGGGAGCCCTAGTGAAAAAATGACAAAAGCATTGGTTCCAGTTTGTGACATCTGCGATGCGCCTTCATTAGGGCTTAATTTGAAGCGAATCGGAGAATCTAAAATTTTTACTTATACAGGTAGCCCCCCCCCTTAAAGTCCGGCTCGTACTTGTCCTTAAGGGACTCGTACTCACAGGGACAGGGAAAACCACAAAATTATGTCAGCTGCTGTAAAAAATTGACAGAAGCGTGTCGACTAATTTTTCGAATGGGATCAACAAGTGACCCCAATTTCATTCATGCGAAAACTTGGCTTAGTTGGCATAGCAGTTTTCTTGGAGTCGCTTGAAGACAAAACGATAGAGACAAGGACAAGAACTAGTAAGAACCTGGTTTCAGATTACATATGTATATATTGGCGGCAGTAGCAAATTTTGCCATAGTACTAACGTTGAACATAATAATTAGGTTACATATTTCTACAGTAGACACAATGTTTCGTGTCAATACAATAGCTAATGTTGACTAAATTAGCACGTAAACAAAACTTGTTTTGAAAGACGAATTTTTTTCATTAATAGTTTTTACAATAAACGCACATGAGTAACTTTTAATAACTAGTAATTATGTACATAGAAATTTGAAATTTTCCTTCCTGGATTGTGGATAGTGGATGTGAACTTTTTTCCTGCAGAAAAAACCGAGATTCGTCTTGTAAATATGATTATATATAATCAATTCCTGGCGTAATCATATTTTTTACAGCGTTACGTCACCACTTGATGAAAAATATGAATTTTTGTGAAAGCTGTTATGAAATTATTATCAGTTCAGTATATTCCTGTTGTCTTTATCAGAAATTTGATTTGGAGCATTCCATTTAGACCTTTGCTAAAAAAAAATTAAGAAACACAGTGCAAATTTAAAAAAATGGCTAGAGTTCGGCAAAAATTGAACCTCTGCAAGATATTTCTTTGTTGTAAATGAGAATTAGGGCCTATGAGACTCGGGGGCTGTGGTGTAGTGATAGCATGCTTGACTTCGAAGCAGGCGGTCCGGGTTCGATTCCCGGCGCCTCCATTTCTTTCATTCTTTCTACATTGGAGCCTCATCTTTTTTCCAACATCTCAACTTAAAAATAAATTACTCTAATAGATCAAATCAAGGCATCTCAAAAATACTCCCATTTACTGAAAATTTCAATATCGATTCCAGTGAAGTTTTTCAAAAAAATCATAATACTTTTAGTTATATATATATGTATATATATATATATATATATATATATATATATATATATATATATATATATATATATATATATATATATACAGCTATGTCATTATTTAAAGACAATTTTCTTTTCTTGTCTTGAAAAATTTCTTTGTTTTTCTTTTCTTTCTTTTTAAATTTCTTGCGTTTTCTTTCTTTTCGTTTTCTTGGAAAATTAAATCGGCTTATTTGAAAGAGTAGTGATTGATGAAGCTTAGTAAGTTTCAAGTTGCTGTTACTAATTTACCAATCTCCTTGGTGTGTGGTATGTGGAGGTCAAAGGTTATGTAAATACTTATGTTGACCTCATATTAGTCCCCTATTTTCGCTAATATGTCTGGCTAGTTTAGGTCAATATGTTTTGTTGTTAAGTTTTTGCCCTGTGTTCCTATTTTTTGCCCGTGCTCTTATTAATCTTGCTTTATTAATTTCATTAAATGTAATTTGAAATTGTTGTCTATTTGTTTTTATAATTATATAGATTGACTAGATTAATTTCAGTAACGCAACATAAGAGATATGAGAGTTTATGGCAGTTCGTAGAACGACTGAATTTTCACATCTGCATTTATAATTCTATGAATTTAAATTAGGTAATTTTTTGTTGAGTTAAGTAAAAAGTTAATATAATCAATCTAATCCAGTTAATATTAAATTTATATAAGAAAAACTGTGGAAATTTTTCGTGTAGGAATACACAGTTAACTTTATATTTCCAAAGACTATATTGTTTCACTTCAATTACATTTGAGAATAAATTTTTAAAAAAGTTCACCAAATATGGAGCTTCTTTGTGTTAGTAGTCATTAATGTAACTAAAACCTCGAAGACTGAATATCCCAGCAGCATGCCAGACTACCAATCCATTAAGTTAGCACATTTTTGACAGTTAGAACCTGGGATGTCCAAAATTTCTTTCAGTTTCTTTCTTTTTATTTTTCTTGTCAAAGAAATTCTTCAACTTTTCTTTCTTTTTCTTTTTCTTCAAGAAAATGCAAGATATCTTTTTCTTGTCTTTTTCTTGTCTTTAAATATTGACTTAGCTATATATATATATATATATATATATATATATATATATATATATATATATATATATATATATATATATATATATATATATATATATATATATATATATATATATATATATGTATATGAAACTTTCCAAAATACCCACAGTAAGTGACGAACTTTTTCTTCAAAAGAGTAAAGAACTTTAGATCACTAGGAAAAGTAGTATATATTATTAAACTTTATTTTTGGGAGTTAAATTACATATTATAGCGTTTTCTTATAAGGTTGAACAGAAAGAAGAGGCCGCAATTTTAAAAAAAGGAGTGAAATGGTGGCGCCAGGAATCGAACGTGGCCGCCCGCGTCAACAACAAGAATGCTCACCACTAATGTACACCACAGTCTCAAGTCTCGTAGGCTCTATTTTTATTAACAACAACACTGCAAATTTTCCTTAATGACAATGCCTCCGTTATTAACAAAATACGTTCATACTTATCCATAAAATCGCAAGTTTAAATAAATAATGTTGTTTTCAAGCATAAATTGTCTACAGTCTCGTACATTGATAAAAAGTAGAAGCATAATCACCAACTGTGATTAAAGTTTGACCAAAAATTAATGATGCTGAAAGTTTTTGCACAGCGCGTTACTTTTGAGCACTAATGATCTGCGGATGGAAAAAAAAGCACCGCCAAATTTAAGACAAGACACGCAAATTACTGACGTGAGCAACTTTGCAAGATGGTTCAACTCATTTGGGAACGGTTCAGAATGCGTTCGCAAATTAATTTTGCCTGCAAGGTAAAGTAAGAGAGAAGCTAAAAGCCTTAGCGTATACTCAGCCTTAGCGGTACAAAGCTCCATGTATATTCTTCAAAATGTAACCGTTTTACTGATGTAATTGTATGTACAGAATTTTAGTTGATCTGAACTTGTAGCAAAACTTTCACAGACATGTATTTCATGGATTGTTACTCAAACTTTGAGCTCACAAAACATAAGCTATAGATATATATCGTGCAGTGAAAATTGATTGTGTTAAATAAGACAGGGATTGAATATATGTAATATATATGCAATATATATTAAATGTCTTATTATTTATATATATATAAATATATATATATATATATATATAATATATATATTATATATATATATATATATATATATATATATATATAAATATATGTAATATATTGAATTTGTTGAAAAATCATATACATAAGGTTATAGTTTTTACAGTTACCAGAAAACAAGTAGTCGGCATAAGTAATAACAAGAGTACATAATAGGAAGAGTATGACACTCTTCCTATTATGCCTACGGGCGTGCGTCCAATGCGCAGCGCGAAATAGCCCGTTTATGTACGGTTTTTGAGGGGGGGGGTACCCCCCCCCCTCAACTCAAGACCCCGTACTCAACTGAGGGGGGGGGGTACCCCCCCCCTCAACTCAGTACCCCGTCTTCAGTTGAGGCGGGGGTACACCCCCTCATTTCAAGACACTGACAAGGACTTTTGTTGATGTGCTGAACTGAGGGGTGGGGTACCCCCCCCCCCTCAACTGAAGACGGGGTACTGAACTGAGGGGGGGGGGGGGTAGCGCCACGCCTTTGTCAGTGTTTTGAAATGAGGGGGGGGTACCCCCCCCCCCTTCAACTGAAGACGGGGTGCTGAGTTGAGGGGGGGGTACCCCCCCCCCCTCAGTTGAGCACGGGGTATCGAACTGAGTAGGGGGTACCCCCCCCCCTCAGTTGAGTACGGGGTCTTCAGTTGAGGGGGGGGGGGTGGGGGGGGTACCCCCCTCAAAACCGTACATAAAAGGCCTAAATAAATTGAAAAATAAATTAACAAAAACATGCTTAAAACAAAGCTAACAAAACAGCCACTTGAAAACCACGTTAAAAACAAGGCTATGTAAGATAAGATAAACAAGCTAACGTTAACAATATTATGTATTATAACCTTAAAAATTTAGGTTGATATTTGATAAGCTTACGGTTATGCCACCTAAAAATCAGCTTATGTCACACTGTTTCTACGGTAAAGCATAATTAAACCCAACCGTACTTGAAGAGTACAGCAAATAGTCGCAGAAGTCATGACACTAAAATACGTAATTGGCGCGTTATTTGCAACTTTGTCACAAGCAAAGCATCGAGCCTGCTACTGGAAAAGTGCCACGAAAAAATGCTTCTGAGGTTCTGTTTCTAGAAGAGAAGGCAGGATTTAGAACAACGCATTTGCAGGTTAATCTCATGAATAATGAACGAAGAAATTTAACACTGAACCGCTAATTAGATGCAACGCTTAGCAATCGCTCATTTTGAACTCACTTAGGTGTCATTTGCTATTGCTCTAGCATAATTAAATATAAATCAGCCTAATAATTTAGCACCTTCGTTTGAAGGATACTCCGAACTAAGGTCTAACTTCTGAACCATGATGAGGTAAGTTTTCGAAACAAGGAAAAAGGAACTAAGTTGCTTGTGGATTTTGTTTTTGATTTGGAACGCTAACTTTGAGAAGTTTATGAAGCTCTAGCTTCTTGGTCTTGGGTCCCAGTGATATACAAAAAAAATAAGTTTTATTTCGAAATTATGACTTTAAATAGTCAAGTCAAAATTTCAGTTGCATTTTCTTTCTTTTCTTTTAAACTTTTTTATATTCGTTCGCTTCGTTTATTTTTCTTGCAAGTTTTGATTCAACTCTTTCTTTTATTGCAAGTGTCGACTGAACTCAACTTTTGGTTCAATTCCATTTAATTAGTTCGACGTACGGTTTAAGTATATTTTTACCTATTTCTTTTTTTCAATTATTTAATCAGTCGTTTTTCATTTTTTTTGTGAATGCGACTCTTTCTTTTATTTAAAAAAGTATTTAATAAAAAACAGCTGTACCTCCACAATCTGCTTTCGTTAACTTCATAAGGCGAACGAATTGGTGCCAGAAGATTTGGTGGAAATAACAGCACCAGAAACATTACAGTAAGATTAAATTTAATCCAGGATTAAAGTTAATCCAATAAGTGGTGATAAGCCAGATATCTAGAACAATAAACGTTGCAATCAAATGAACCTCAAGAGCAGCTGACAAAAGATAGAAGAGATAATAGAAAAATAGTTTCAAACTATCAGATACAAACAATACTGTTTAGAACACTACAAAGGGTTTACGACATTTGCTAGTACCTAATTTGCATATTAATAACGTTTATTTGTTAGAACGCATATTCGCAAAGCTTAATAGCTATTAATAGCCATTCGAAGCTCGATACACACAGAACTGTCTGATAAGCAAACAACTTTTCAAAAACCCTTAAGTCCGAAATGTTGCAAAAGTATTTAAATTTTTCAGAAAGCTAAAAAATATCTCTGTTGCGCCACGACGCAACACAAAACATAAAATGCGCAGCTGGATAAAACAGTCTGAGTGCTGGATTAATGAAAGCTTTTATAGAGTTTACATGCCAAGGCGAGCTGGTCCCTAAATAAGTTGCATCCGGAAAACATTGTTTTTGTCAATGTGTCAAAACCATTTCAGAGGAGTCATATTACAGCAAATATAGCAGAAAGCTCGAAATGATTCTACAATGTTTGTTTGAATTAATACCGCGACAAACAACTGGTGACGTTCTAATAGTTTTTTATCATTACGTCATGTAGGAATCATAGGAAATCATCATGTAAATCATCATGTAAATCATGCCATGTAGGATTTGAATCTGAGTACCTTTTCTTTCTGATATAATTCTGTGGTAATCTTCTCTAGGAGGAACAAAAATGTGAACTACTCTCGCTCAAAAATGACGAAGAACTATTACACTGCTCTTTCGGATCTAAATTAAATTATCCATCAAAGTTGCGGAAAAGATATGCTATCAGAATAAATTAGCATCAGAATTGATATTAATGGTAAGAAAAAAATTACATTACTGTTTTGTCTTTGGAAGTTAGAAAATTTTGACCGGTAATTTTGCCTAAAGAAATGTAGACGACACATTTAATCACTGCAAACTCACGAGTTAAGTTTGTATTATGTTTACTAAAATTATTCGGATAATAAATACTGCACCAAATTAACGTAATGTAAGAAATTATAGGTTCCACTTCCAAGATAATTCAACTGTTGTAAATGGGAAATAGGGCCTACGAGACTTGGGACTATGGTGTAGTGGTTAAAACTCTTTTCACCGACCTGAGCGGCCGAATTAGATTCTTGGTGCCTCCAATTCTTTATTCTTTAAAAACTTGGATTTCATTTTTGTTTCAACAAGCGGCGGTAGCCTAGTTGTCTTAGGAACAAACAGCTGCAAATATGATTAATCCAATAAAGCCATGTTCATACTTGTCCTTAAGGACACAGGGACAGGAACAAGGATAAATTTTAGTCAGCTGCGGTGAATAATTGACACAGTGTTTTGGTTTTTTATGCATGCAATCCGCAAGTGACCCCAACTTTTTCTATGAGAAAAGTAGGCTTATTTGGTCAGGTCGTTTTCTTGGTGCCTATTCCTTTACCGGATTAAACGGACTAGATTTATTTTAGCCTAAGGTTTTGGAATGACAAAAGGGACTAAACGTACTAAACGAGTTAAAATAAGTCAGCGGCTTAATTTTAGTCTTACCCCATTCCAAAACTACCACTGGACTAAACGGACTTAACATGCACGCTTAACATTAGCGTGCATAGTTAAGTCCGTTTAGTCCGATTAAAAACCAGCGCGCTAAAAGTTAAGTCCGTTTAATCCGGAAGTTTTGGAATGTCATTTTTAAGCTTAATTTTTAAACCGTTTAGTCCGATTATAATTAACCCTTTAATCCGGTAAAGGAATAGGCCCTTGGACTCGAAAAAACAATAGGAATAGGACAAGGACAAGTATGAACCGGGCCTTAGACTGCTGCTCTCAGTTGTATACATAATGTCGCATATCGTGTAAACGCTAGTATTAGCTTTAGTTTAACAGTTTGATCAACTTAAGCACGAGCCATGCGCGTTCTTCAGAGCACAGGGAATGAGACAAGCCCAAATTCTAATCATCAAAATATACCAGGCTCAAAAAATGCACTTCTGACCGCGCAATTTTTAAGGAGTTGCTTAAGACCAAAAAAGCAGGGACAAGGACAAGTATACGGACAAGGACGGAGGTATATGAACCTGACAGTATCCTTTACGACTCAAGAACTAGACATCTTTAACTCACACCCTGCTACAAAACAACATTAGCAGAAAACTGCTAGGTATATAATATATATCGCTATCATTATATTTCAGAAAATCTTTCATCCATCTGATATGGGAAACTTCAAGACTGTTTAAGCCGTGTAAAACACGCACGCACCTTAAGAGTAGAGTTCGCAAAACAAAAATGGTTTTCGTGCCTCGTGACATGATTGTAAAAAAACTCACACTAAAAAACTTGTCGGCATGTAAAGCGGAGATCTATAATTTTTATGTTTTTGTCTCAGCCGCCGCATAGACATGATATAAAGGCGAACTATAAAACTAAGTGTTTAGGGATCTTATGGAAAAACGGATTCAGATAACTGAAAAATATGTAAAAACTAAAAAATTTAAACAAAATTGGACAACATCTCTGCAGTAGACTAAACAGTAGTTTAGCGATAATTTCTTTATGGGATTAAAGGAGTTAATTCTAGTGCGACTAGTTAAAACTACTTTGGAGTTCTTTTTTGTCCGACTAAGTTCGTACAATGCAGTATAATTAAGCCTGGTTCATACTTGTCCTTAAGGACACAGTGACAGGGATAAGGACAAATATTGGTCTTTTTCGTTGACAATTTCACAAAAGCGTCTCGGCTAATTGTCTGTAAACTGGAAGTGACCACAATTATAATTTATAATCGGTATATTTGGCCAGGTAGTTTTCTTGGAATTGCTCAAGGACAAAGACAAGGACAAGTATGAACCGGGCTTTAGGTGTCATCGAAAGTACTAGGATAGTTTTTACAAAAAAAAGTAAAAACTAAGTAGTCAATTATGAACATCTAATAAATTACAGCAACATATGTACGCTCTTTTTTCAGTTGACATTTCTTTTGTTTTCTTTTTCGTTTTCGTTTTCGTTTTCCTTTTGTTTTCCTTCATTTTAGTTTTTCCTTTCGTTTTCGTTTTCTTTAGTTGTCAAAATTTGACAACTCGGCTAAATTAACTAGGAAATTTTCTTAAAGCCGACAAAAGGATTCGTAGCGGCTGAAGTCAAGACATCTGCACCTTAAGCATTTTTCAAACAGGGGGCTATGTTTGCTCTTTGCAACTTTGCAATGGTACTCATGCCAAAATTTTTTTATAATTTCTGAGACCGACCGTTTTAATAGAATAAATTAGTTACAATTAATGAACTAAATAAATTTAAAAATTCTTATTTACATATTCACACTTTTTTACATTTGTTAGTGATCTTAAGGTTTAAGTCAGTGTCAGTTTTAAGTTTATTTCAGTTAAATTACTTCATTTCGGTATGCATATTTTGTATTAACATCTTTTGCATATGTTCAATAATTAAATATAAGCAATTAGCAAATAAACAATGAGCATCCAGCACTCTCTTTTATGAAAATATTCTAGTAAATATGCAGCTAGATTCTGATACAGCTGCTCATAATTTGTCTTTTGCTCGTCATTTTCGCAAAACTTTATTGCGCAAACCGAAAAAGTTGGCTTCGTTTCAATTCATTTTTGTTTTCGTTTTCTTTTTCGTTTTCTTTTCGTTTTCTTTCATTTTAGTGTCAACTGAAAAAAGAGCGTAGCTGTATCTGTTATTAACACTATTAATAACCTCAACTAGTGGTTAATGTGAATAATCCTCTAAAATTCAACTCTCAAAAGCTACAAAATACACAAGCACTAAATTTCTACATATGTACTTGAAACTTACGCTATTCAATGCTAAGACTCATAAACTTAGAGAAGCATAAGACATTTTTTCTACAAAGAACTTTTGAAAATTACATACTGTGGGGTTTGATTAAATTATTAAAGAAAAAACTACTGTCTGTCTAAAGTAAGAATGAAACTTGTATCCGATTTTGTAGTCCTGTGGAAATTAAATTATCTGGTTAGAGAGGCGTCTGCTTATAGCTAGGCACAGCTAAACGCTTATACCACACCAGAGTAGATATATAAAGCTTGAATGGTGCTTAAATTTACCACCTCCCACGATTTAAGTGCTTTTTCTGGCCCGAAAATACACTTTGTAAGATATGAAAAAATATGCTTTTAGTTAATGCTCGTAGACATGTATTTGTTTACGGAAAGTTTTGGTCAAATTTTGGTATTTTAGGAGACTATATATTCTATCAAGAGTACATAATAGGGAAGAGTATGACACTCTTCCCTATCCTAGCTAATCGGCCCGGACGATGCTCCGGCCGAAATAGCGCTTTTACGCCTTGGTTTCAGGGGGGGGGGTACCCCCCCTCGTTTCAGCACACTGCCAGCTCGAAATCGGTGGTGTCTTGATTTCAGGGGGCGGGTACCCCCCTCGTTTCAGCACTAACTAACATACATAACTTACAACTTAACAAATAACTTGCAACTTCCAAGTCCACTAAACTTCATTTTGAAATAAATAAAAGTTTTATTACACGCACGTGGCTACCGACCACAACAGTAAATGTGCATTTACAAAAACTTAATTCAATTATACTTCTTTCATGATTTTTAATTTAAATATGCCCCGTTCTTGCTTTCTGTTTTAGTTTAGTTTTGCTTTAGTTTGACACACCTACCATAATTTAAGTTATATCAAGAGTACATAATAGTATGTAAGAGTATGACACTCTCCTTATTATGCTTTAGGGGATTCCGTTCAAGACGGAGCGCAAAATAGCCCTTGTTTATACGCTTGTAAGGCGGGAGTAATTTCATTGTCATTTGTTATTCTTGGAATGAAAGAGGGTAGCCCCTCAAAAACGTGCAAGACCCCGTAATCAACTGAGGGGTCCCCCCCTACTCAAGACACTAAGAAAGGCCTTTCGCTTTCGCTACGCCACCCCCCAGTTGAGTGCAGGGTCCTGAAATGAGGGGTATACTTTGTAATGTGCACTCAGCAACTAATCGCACTGGCAAGTGAAACAAACGTGTATAAACTTGTGTGCAGCATGAACTCGTTCATGCACTTGGTGCTTCATGTAACAGTGCGTATAAATTGCTAAGTGCACTCTGCATCCTGATATAACCTACACAAATATTTTGTGAGCGTCTCCGAATACATGGGAAATGCCTATTTTGCATAAAAACAGAATTTTTCATAACATAACTGAAAATCATTTTCAGTTATGCGCATAACTGAAATTATATTTTCGTTAAGGGGGTAGTATCGCGAAAGCAGTCGAGTTTGCGCGACTGTGAAGCTTGTTCAGTGAAATGTTAGAAATTGTTTTATCTATATTTTGACAATCTATCTAAAGGCAAATATTTCTGCCAAGTTTCAGCAAAATTGGTGCAGCATATAGTTTGCAATGATGTAGCAAAGTCGGAAAAATGACGTTTTGAAAACCTATTCACATTCCATATTTTCGTCACATTTATCAATCATTCCGTTTAGTTTATTTGCACAGACTGACATATACTGTAGTTTATGAGCACAAAGTTTAGTGCAAATCAATGTAGTGGCTGCGGAGTAATACTCGTTTGTACTGTGAAGCTGTACCTACGTGAACTGTAAAGTAGTAACAGCAATAACGGTATGTAGATTGTGAAAAATCTAGACAATTATTTTCAAATCAAAAGGAAAACGTACCTTCAATTTTCTTTTTTCTTATTTGTCTCAAAAAATTGTGCGTCCACACATTTATGTGTTCTTCACAAGCTGGCCAATCTGATTGATATCTGTCTTGATTTTTCGAACTTTTATGACCCTATTGTGTGATGTCTAGCTTACTAATGGCGATTGGTCCAAAATATTTGTCGATATTGGTAGCATGGCGTCTGGCAGTAATTACTTGACACCATACAGCGTTGGACTAGCCTCTCATTGAACTTACTATTTCAAAGCCAAAAGCTCTCTTTTCGCAACCTATGAGCAAAACTGCTTTCGCAACGCCGCTACCACTATTAGCGTGTTAACTGAAAATATTTTCAGTTAACTGATTTAAATCATATTTTGACGATAAGTTCAGTTAAGTTACAGGTAAGTTAACTGCCTTTGTCACCAAATCAGTTAAAGTAAAAAGTTTAACTGCTACGCAAACTGTAATCAGTTAAGTTATCAGTTAACTTTAACTGATACGTTAGTCATGCGAAACATCAAGCTATTTGGCCAGGTAGTTTCGTTGGAATCGTTTAAGGACAAACCGAGAGGGACAAGGACAAGGACGAGTGTGAACCGGACTTGACTCTCATTGACTACACAAGTGACACAAGACTGTAGATAAGTAGGCTGAAGCCGCGAATTCAAAGACCCACCTTAGCAATGGCTAAAACTCCTTTACCTCTTAACCAGTCAGACTTGAGGCATTTCCTTTGAAAAACATTCGTGACACAAGAAAACGTATTAATACTAATTTGTTGCTTTCGTAATCATGAAACTTCAACGGGCGTTACTGTCACATTAATTCGAAAATGAGAGTTTTCTCAGTGGAAAATTTGCTAATGAATTATACTAGATCATGGGAAACGCTGAAAAAATAATTAATAAGCCGAGAGGCAAAGTTGAACATTTAACTTTTTTTAGATCAGCTATAAAACTCGGAAAAGTTGTAATTGGCTGTATGAAGCCTACTAAAGCTTGAAATAGTATATTTTTCAGAAAACCACATGGTTTTGACTTACCTAATAGGGCAAAAAAGTCAAACCATTTTCATTTAAGTTAAAGTTAAAGTAAAGGCCATTGCTTCAATTTAAGTTAAAGTTACAGTTAAAGTAAGGCTCAGGCATCAATTTAAGTTAAAGTTAAAGTAAGCCGAAAATTAATGACTTTTATATAACTTTTTTAAAATAACTTTAATTTAAAGTTAAAGTAAGGTTGTTTTAATTTAAGTTAGTTACAGTTAACTTTTTTGGAGTTAAAGTTAAAGTTAAAGTAAGACCCCTAACTTTTTTAATTTCAGGTAAAGTTAAAGTTTAACTTTTTTGCCCTATTACCTATGCTGGGCCAGGATTTACAAAAGGTGTTTAGCTTTAGACTCGGTCTAAAATGTTCTTTTCGAATGAAACAGAACATCGTAAATAAAAAATTATATGTGTACCCAACACGTGTTCGACTACAATAGGTTGCTGTTAAACGCGCATTGTGAATCCCAGAAAACGGGTCTTGCTGAAATGGGAATTGCTGAAAATTGCAAAATGCTATTGGCGCGAAGCTCGCGTGCATGAATTTGTGCGCTGCGCAAAACAGTGCGTATAAGTTTCTGAGTGAACATATGTATAGGTATCCAAAAGTATATACAGATGTAACAGCAAGAGTACAATATTGGAAGAGTATGACACTCTCCCTATTATGTTTCCCTATAAGAGGGAGTGTCATACTCTTCCTATTATGTACTCTTGGTAACATGGATTCTTATTATGCTGTAAAGTAAGGTAGACCATCTAGTAGTATATATAGTCTCTCGTCGACGCAAAGACCCGGGTACGAGTCCTGGTGCCTCAGTTTTTTCAAAAAATAGAAATGCTTTTCTGTCAAAAAATAAAGTAGGCAGAAGCCAGCAATAACACATGCGCCTTTCAAATGATGCCATCTTAAAAGCTGAAAACCAAGCAAAACTACAGCAAATATATAAGAAGATTTGTGAAAAATTCTGCCAACATAGATAAACAAAATCCTTTAAAAGTGGCGGTTTATGAAAGCAGATATAAGTGGATAATTGATGCTAAAACTGGAACCTGGCAGTTACTGGTGCAAAGTAGAGTTCTGCCACTAGCAAATTTTCCGGGCCGGGCCCGCGGCCCGCTACAGGCCCGGCGGGCCGTAGCAGGCCTGTCGGCCAGGGGCTCGCGGGCCGGCCCGGAGCAGGCCCGGAGCTAGTGGGCTGGCCCGGCACAGACTTCAGCAAGTGAGAAAATGCATTGTGTGCGCGTCTGAGTGGAGTATAAGTGCCTGCGTACTTGTAAAAATCAATATATATGCAATGCATGCAGTCATTCATTGTTCATACGTTGCTGAAGCTCGAGACGGCCCTCTGGGCTTGCGGATTTCTAGGCCCGGCGGGCCGCGCACGGCCCGGGGCCGGAATTTTACGGGCCGGGGCCATTTCTGAAGAATCTAATTTTACGGGCCGGGGCCCGCTACAGGCCCGGGCAGAACTCTAGTGCAAAGCCTGTCCCGCTATATAGCACTTGCGGACGGAAGTACTGAGGTAAAAAAGTTTAACGGTAAAAAACTAACGGAGAGTTAACGTGAAAATAACTGAAACAATAAACAGGGCTTCGGAAAGTTGCAACAATACCTAAGCGTAAGAAGCTTAGTGACAAAAACGTAGTCTGACTCAAAAAATAATAAATCCTTTCCTGCTTAAAATAGCACCTGGTGAATTAAAAGCACTTATTATGGAGAGTACTTTATTCAGAATCTACAGCTGACATAAACGGTTCAAGTTAAACATCGCTTATGATAAAGAATGTATATGAACAAATTGCTGCTTCAAAACTTTTTTTATATTCCATTAGGAAGCCGATACAATTAAGCTACTTTCACATACTGAATCAATAAACTTAATGTTAATAATGTAGTAAAGACTGCAGTCAACTGACTTAATCTACGTTTGTCATTATGCTTTGGCCAGTTCCTAAAATAGATTAAACGGATTGGATTAAAACTTGTTTGCTTGTGTTGTTTCTCAAATGTGAGATAGTTTACGAAATTTTTTGCACACTACACAATCAAGAGTATTTAGGTACTAAAAAGCCTGACAAAACTTTCAGCTCAGTCTAGAGTGTACGCTCAATGTGCTCCGACAGGAAGATTTTGGCCTGTGTTTATCGTTGCGGGCTTTGCAGTTATGCTCCTGCATGTCGAAGCTACGTAGAACTAACGGTAGGGCCGATATTGAAAAATTTGTTCATTTTTGCTCAAATTTGAGTTGACTTTAATTTTAAATTTAAATTGTGTCCGGGCTCTTGAGTTTGTCGATATTGTCCGGGCTCCTGAATTTGTCCATATTTTGTCCGGGCTCATGAAATTGGCCACACTTTGTCCCGGCTCTTGAATTAAATTTCGACAAAAAACACCCCAGAAAGAATTTCAACTTAAATACGTGTGTAGTTGTATGTAAATCTGCCGTATCTCTCACAGGACAACATATTATAGCGAGTGTGAATAGGATTGAGGAATTTTCTGTAGCTTTTGGAAATTTAAGGAAGTTTCCGGAAATTTTCTGGTCACCACCAAATCTAAGGGTGGACTTCACAAAGGTGGTTTTACTAAGCCAAGGTTTTACGTACGGTTTCATGTGATTTTCACATGCCTACTTTCATTACACATTGCCTGATTTCTGATTCGTTACGAATTCGTTAGATTTTCTAAAACCTTGGTTTTAGTTCAGTTGAAATTTTAAACCTGCAGCACAGCAATTATTTGTTCTGCTGAAGTTTCAACTGAGCTAAAACCGTTTTAGAAAATCTACGAAATTAGTATCGAATCTGGCAATATATATTTGTAATGCAATTATGTGCAAATTATATAAGCACGTTCGTTGGTTTTAAACGCGTACGTAAAACCACGGTTTTATAAAACCACCTTTGTGAAATCCGTGTGACAATAAATAAAGTGTGACATCTCGCTAATGAACATCTCTGAGAAGGAACCCTGCCCCTTTCAGGGGCAACTTGTTTAATATTAGTTAAAGTTAAACTTTTTGCCCTAGGCAGACTCTTAGGGATGTTTTCAGTTAAGGTGGTAGTTCCAGATCCAGTTTTTTTCTCTTTTTTCGCTCTTTTTACACAAGTAAAGCAGGAGTAATGTAATTTTTTCAAGACTCCTTCTACTTCCGTTTTAAGGGAGTTCGCGAACACGATTTTCCCTACAAAACTTTTTAAGTAAAAGATAGGTCATTGTTCTTTATAAATTTAAAAATATGTTTTAAGGCAAATATTTTTGCCAAATTTCAATCAAATTGATGCAGCATCAGTTAGCAGTGAGTCGAAACTTGGAAAAATGACGTTTTGAAAACCTATTCACACTCGATAATTTCGTCACAATTAAAAAACTTTTTGTTTACATTCTTTACAAAAATTAAAAGCACTTATGCTTTAGTTTATTCACGCAAAATTTAGTTCAAATTGCTTGAGTGGTTGCGGAGTAATACCATTTTGAACTGTGAAACCGTGCGTAACTTGTAAAGTACTCACAGCAATAATGATAAATTGTAAAAAAATTAGACACTTATTTTGAAATCCAAAGAAAAACGAACCTTCATTTTTCATTTTTCTTATTTGTGGCAAAAAATTGTGCGTCAAAACATTACATGTACTTCACAAGCTGGCCAATCTGATATCTGGCTTGATTTTTTGAACTTTTATGTCTCTATTGTGGGATGTCTGGCTCACAAATGGTGATTAGTTAAAAATATTGGTAGATATTGGTAGTCTAGTGTCTGACAGTATTTATTTGACACCATATGGCATATCACTAGTTTCCCAGTGAACGTACAATTTCAAAGCAAAAAGTTCTCATTCTGCAGCCTATGAGCAAAACTGCTTTGGCGACACTACCACCTTAATCACTGATAACATCCAAAGTTAAGACTAGCTACTCCACTGGCTTACAGTTTAGTAAGCCAATGTGGTAGCTAGTCTTAACCATGGTATTTTACACCAAATAAAAAATGCTCTGGGTGTTTTTTGGTGTAGTTTAAGAAAATCATAGTCTCTTTACTCATAGTGTGTAGATCTATCAGAAAAACGTGTCACTGCGATTATGGAACTACCACCTTAACTGCTAACCGATTCATTTTCAGTTAAAGTTAAGCAGTTACAGTTAACTGATAATAACTGATAACTTAACTGCTCTGAGTTTGAAAAGCAGTTAAAAACTGATAACTTAAGGTGGTAGTGTCGCCAAAGCAGTTTTGCTCATAGGCTGCAAAATGAAGACTTTTTGCTTTGAAATTGTACGTTCACTGAGAAACTAGTGAAATGCCATATGGTGTCAAATAAATACTGCCAGACGCTAGACTACCAATATCTACCAATATTTTTAACCAATCACCATTTGTTAGCCAGACATCACACAATAGAGACATAAAAGTTCAAAAAATCAAGCCAGATATCAGATTGGCCAGCTTGTGAAGTACATGTAATGTTTTGACGCACAATTTTTTGCCACAAATAAGAAAAATGAAAAATGAAGGTTCGTTTTTCCTTTGATTTCAAAATAAGTGTCTAAATTTTTCAGAATTTATCATTATTGCTGTGAGTACTTTACAGGTTACGCACAGTTTCACAGTTCCAACAGCCATTACTCCACAACCACTCAAATAATTTGCACTAAATTTTGTGTGCATAAACTAGAGTCTATGTGTATTTACTTTGTGTAAAGAATCTAAACAAAAAGTTTTTTAATTGTGACGAAATTATCGAATGTGAATAGGTTTTCAAAACGTCATTTTTCCGACTTTGGACTTCACTCTACTGTATGCTCATCAATCTTTCTGAAACTTGGCAAAAATATTTGCCGTACCACATATTTTTAGAATATATAAAGAACAGTGTCTTGTCTTTCACTGAAAAAGTTTTACAGTCGCGCAAAATCGACTGCTTTCGCGACACTACCCCCTTAACTGTACAATTCCTAAAAGCAGTTAACTTAACTGTAACTGAACTGCTTCGGTTGTAAAAAACTGATTGAAATCAGTTAAGGTGGTAGTAACGTTTTCGACAGTTTTGCAGGAATAACATTTGACAACTTACGATTAATTTTCAATCAATAATTTATAGTACGCATATTAGTTTAAGAAACTATAAATTATTATGTGATAAATACTTAATAGCGTGAAACAATCATTTTTAATTTTCACAGAAAATATTTTTTCAGCCAATTTTTCGTAAATTTTATATTTAGCTAAGCCAAAGTAGTAGCTAGTCAAAAAGGCCGTTTATTGAAAAAAGAAAAAAAATGACACACGGGCATGTCAAAAACCTTCAATTTAGATGCCAAAACGTATCCTTCCGCTTTTCACATTTTGAGATTACGTCACATTTATGTAACATTTCCTTTTGAACTAAAGTGCATTACACAAAAGTCCGCAAAACTTGACACCTACTAAGAGGATTTTGTTCAAAATTTTGGATACATTGGCACACATATGTGTCTACTTTGTGCTAAAATTTCAAAAATTTTGTTGGCTTAAATTTTGCGTTACATCAATTTCATTCACAGAAATCTGTAAAAATGTACTTCCGTGGACTAAATCTCAAGTCTCAATGTTGCAATCTTTTCATGCGTTATTTTACATGTTTTTTAGACAATTTCTGATGTGTCAATTTATTTATTTGTATTAGTTTAGCCTATTTCGTGAAAAAGTTAGATTAAAAAATTCGTATATTTTTCAAAATTCGAAAAAATTCAAAATTGAAGGTCCGTAACTTCTTTTCTACATCATATAAATGACCAAACTTAGCATTAAAATTAATCCTGTTATTGACTATGTTGGTGTAAAGAATGAAATTATTTGGAATTACACTGTCACTTTTACAAGCAAAACATGAAAAATGCAAAAATTCACGAAATTTGACTACTTTAACAGTGTCTGCTGACTAGCTTGTTACAGATTTAAGCTGGATAATGTGCATAAGTGTAGTTTCAGTCAAGTACTTTAACGTGAAAAAGACAGCTATTAAATTTATTGAGTCAATCAGAAGTTACAGCACGTTATAAAAACTGTCGAAAACGTAACTACCACCTTAACTGATATTCTTTTCAGTTACATGCAATAACTGAAAATCATTTTCAGTTATGCGTCGAAACATGCATAAAATCCTTTGTGGCGTTCTGCTTGTTTACTTTTTGCAATGATCTTCAAGTTTTTGTCCCTGTAGAATTGTCGCTAAAAGCATTGAAAGGACAAAACGCCAATTAAATGAATGATCAGACTTGAATTTCCAGTTTAGAACCACTTAAGGTTCTGCTTGTTATTTTATTTTATTCATTGTTTTATGTTTTATTCTATTCTGGGCATGCTTTGCACCCATTCTTCCAAGAGTTCATGTCATTTAAGCCTGTTTCACACGATGATGAAAAGGCGCGGGGTGCCCCTTGGGGCCCCCCACGGGGTGCCACTTGGTGCCACATGATGCCCCTCGTGGTGCCCCGAGGGGCACCATGTGGCATCGTGTGACACCCCATGGGGTGCCCCGAGGGGCACCATGTGGCATCGTGTGACACCCCATGGGGTGCCCCACGTGGGGAAAATCCGTATCGCTCGCCGTGCGTTTTTCCATGTGGCACCACATGCGACAGCCAATTAGTAAGCACTGTTGATGATCACGTGACTTTATACAAAAGCTTAAAGGACAATTTTAGGGCTTAAACTCAATCATTTGAGTTAATTCTTTCACATTTGGTTAGTCTATTACGGCTTTTACGAATACGTAGCTCATTAATTATATTTAAGTAAGCTACAAAATTTAAATAATTTTTATAAATTCTTACACGTAATTTATGCCGAAGGCACATATCACATATGTCAAAATTCAATGTAATACCTTCGTAAATACTTAGTATTTTGACCGTTTACGCGCCTAAAAATTCAAACTCCCGCGCGTTCATGCCCCATCGTTCATGCCCCAGGGGAATCCCCGGGGGACACCACACGGTGCCCCTCGGGGCACCCCATGGGGTGTCACACGATGCCACATGGCACCCCGCGGGGCACCCCATTGGGTGTCACACGATGCCACATGATGCCCCACGGGGCACCCCTTGGGGTGTCACATGGGGTGCCCCACGTGGGGATTCCCCACGTTTTTCCCCGTCGTGTGAAACAGGCTTTATAGTTGCAACTTGGCAGTTGTTACAGAAGTTTAAAGTTTTCGTTTTGAAATAAATGTTTGATCCCATGTTGACAAGAGGTTTTTTGTTTTGAGTAGATTCAAATATTAGTAATTAAATAGTTAATAATTAGAACTTAATTAAGTTCTAATTTAGTAGAAACTACGTGAAAACTTTAGCAAATATCGGGATTAGCGGAAAAAGAACCTAGCATTTTTAAAGAAATAGCTGAAAATATTTTCAGTTAAAGTTATCAGTTACAGTTAAGTTAACTGAAACTGAACTGATTAAAATTTTGCAAAATTAACTGATAACTGAACTGATCTAATTTTAACCTAATCAGTTAACTGATTAACTGAACTGATTAAGATTTAGACAACTGAAAACATCCCTACTCTAGATATGAGTAAGTGAGTAACATCTGAAGAAAAAACTAATCAAGAGGTAAATTACCTATAACGGTTTTCGGTTTTAATAATAATAATTTTATTTAAAGTCGACAATACACGAGCATGGCTCATTTACGTACTCGACTAAGATTATGTTAAATTAAATGATTTAGTTTAATAAATCGTCTTTAAAGTGTAATTTAATCAGCAGTTTGAAATCCTGCAAACTTTTGGCCACGCGTATTGTAGCTGGTAGCGTATTCCACCAAAGTGACGTTATAACTTGGAAAGACATCCGTAAAAAGTTGCTACGGCTTCTTGGCAAAACGACTCGATGTGATGTTCTTTGAGAGTCTGTAGCATGACTAGGGCGGTAAAACGAAGCTAAATAAGCTGGATGTCGACAACAGATGGCCGCATAAGCTATGTGTAATGCTTTTAGTTTCCGCCTGTAACGAAGGCTTTCTACCCCATTTGACATTTGTACAACTAAGATCTTCTACAATCAAGGCCGGTTGGCTCAGGTGGTAGTGCGTTAAGCATTTACTGAGCATCTGATCCCAAGTCAGAAGTCTGGGGGTTCAAAACCCCACCGGTTCTCACTTATCACCTTTTACATTCTGAGTATTTACAGTTGCTTCTGAGTATCTTCAACTTGTACCTTTTCGTTAGCAAAAACTAACCTACATTCCTGCCTTTCTTGTGTAATCTAATGTAGGAAAGAAGGGGGTCGCGTAAAACGGCAGTGCATACCTATTGAAGTTTCAGTGATAAGCCTGCCAGGGTTATTTATATAACAATGGAAAGTCGACCTACCCGAAATAACAGGTAAGTCTGTCTATTTGGAGATTCTGCAAATTCTGTACAAACCAAGCATAAAGTACCTGTTGCGCTGTCGCTGTGATAATCATGAGAAAATATATTTAAATGTACTTTAACGACTATCGAGTCGACCCAATTTCACTGACTATATTTGAGACCCCACTGCCTTACAAAAAATGGATCATGGCGGTTGAGGTACATAATGTATGACATTAGACTATTGAATCTTGAATGCATTATATATTAGTACATAAATAAATTCGTCCGTATTAGCACAAATTCCGAACAAAGGAACGTTTACTGACCACTAGAAATTGTTGTGATCAAACTAAACTTCAGCTGCAGCTCATCCAAATTTTAGCAACCGTGTCAAGCTGAACCTAAAGTCTGGCCAATTTCTTAACCCAGAGACAAAAAGCACCATTCAAGTATTAGCAAAGAACAGGAGTACAGCTAGAGTTGGTGACCGGCTGCGTCAGCCGCCGGCCGGCTGGTCGGCGGAGAAGTTCGGCCGGCCGGCCCGGCCCATGAAAGCCGGACGGCCGGCCGGTCGGAGCGGCCGAATTTTTGGACAAAACCGATTCAGCCAAAATCCAGAGTGTCATTTTGATATAACTTAGCCTGCCATATGGTTACGCCGGCCTAGTTTTGTCAGTCGGCCGATTCTGGCTGGCCGGCCGGTGTTTGAAACCAGCCGGCGCCGGCTTTTTTCGGCCAGTCGGCCAAAAATTCCGGCCGGTCCAGAGTTGGATGCGGGGCGGATTTTCGCTGCCCCGCGGGAATCTTGCCTCGCCCCGCAGATTTCCGTTGCCAACTAAGATAATAGTAGTTTTTTAGCAGAAAATTTTTTGCTAAGTCGTTCAATCCATATTTCGCTCATTCAAATCTATCTACTATGACAATAGGGCCAGATTATCATTCTCAAAACTAGGTACAGTATTGCGCGTAAAAAAGTACCCCGTTCGTCGGCGTACGACGAGCTTAATCGTTCGCGAAAAGTGACGAACGGTGGCCGGAAAGTGACGAACAAAAAATTTTCAAACTTTCACTATTTTACATTGAAAATGTGTTTGGGAGCACTTTTTAAGAAAAATGTTTGTTCGTCACTATTCGGCCAACCTTGGTCAATTTTCGCGACGGATGAAGCTCGTCGTACGCCGACGAAAAGGGAACTTTTTTTGCACAGTACTGCAGAAATTTGACGGTCAAAAAAATCCCGCAGCTAGTTTTTCATCAGCGTTCAGCAATTTTTTGTCAGCCTTTAGTAGCTTGCATTCTCTGACTGGTATATACTAAAGTCTGACCACAAAAAGCAGAACCCTGAGACAAAAAGAAACACACAATTTCTTCACGAAAAGAACTTGCACTGCGAGTAGTCACAAAAATCACACCACCTGTTTTGTCTTGGGGTTCAGCAATTTCTGGTCAGAGTTTAAAGCACGCAGCGTGCACACAAACTCCCTCAATGTCTACAAATTTGTTCACGACGCAGAAGTTTACAAAAAGTTGCTCTGCACTGGCTATATTCACAGCAGATCCAGAAACCAAACTAAACTCCTAATAAAATTTTACTGAGCACAAAATTTATTACAAACAAAAAACAATGCAAACAGTGTGATTAATTGGTTATGTACATAAAACTCACAAAATTACAATCAAAGTTCAAAAAGCTTATCCCGACTCAATCCGAAGTTGTTAGCATACATGTGCGTGTGGGGAAGATTGTTCCTCACATATCGGCTTAAATATAATGGGTAATATACCAAAAATTCGCGTAGCACCCCCCCTCCGACCCCCCGGTTGACGGCTCTCCTCAGACTTACTCAGCTGCACTTGTGTGATCGGCAGTATCTCAATAATGCAGGGCTACTCTAGTAAAATCGAGGTTATCTTTTATTTGAGTCAATCTTTTATTTCGCTAATTTTAGATATTGTGTTAAGGTGGTAGTTGCGTTTTCGAGGTTTTTATGATTTCTATGTAAACTTTGCGCCACCAGTACTCAAGTTATAAGTGACGCCTGAGCATAAATTTTTGGGACAGTATTGTAAAGGTCAAAATCCCCAGGCATGTCTCTCACTTTTTTGAAATTTCACCTGTGGACATTTTTAGAGGGTTTTAATTACAAGAAAATATCTTAAATTTTCGGTGTGTTTGCTTTTCAGCTATTTTCTCAGTAAATTGACTAGTTATTAAAAAAGTGGGGGACATGCCTGGGGATTTTTAACATGTCAAAAACCTTACCAACTTTCAGCCCCAACAGGTAATCGTATGATTCAGAGCTGTGGCGCAAACTTTTTGTAAAAAATTTTAATATTTTGGAAAGGACCTTTATTTAGTCGCTTATACTGGAAAGAAAATCACAGGTTAAATTTCAAGGCATGGCATACATTTAGGAAAAATAATTAGGTTGACCTAATGCAAAAGTATGCTTGTGATTTGAAATTGTAAATGCTGAGCTATGGCTTTTTAAAAAAACACCAAAAAGTATTCTTAAACCAAACATATATATATACCTTAGACAAAGGAACAGTATATACGTATAAACCAAAGTTATCGAGAAAACAATACGAACAAAAGAAATGAGGGGGAGGAGAGCAACTTCACTGGAAACGAGGAAGCCCCAAACGGAGCGAAAAAGACGCAACTCAAAATCGCAAAACCGCCGGAGCCACCACAGGACCCACCCCCAATTTTCGCGCCACAGAAATATATATATATATATATATATATATATATATATATGCAACAAAACCATCAAGGAAAAGTGCTGCCCCCCCCCCCCCTCAAATTTTTGCCCCTACCGCTCCCCCTCCCACTGTTAGCCCAAGAATTTGGTTCAGACTCTAGTGAAGACGAATTGGCAGAAAGCCGGAAAAGCAGGAAATCTGCTCCGAAGGGAGCGCCGAATAAATTGCTTGCGGCCCTTCCCCCGCCCTCACAGGTTCAGGGAGCGAAAATTAATTTGCCCTCGGGACTTTCGGGCTCTGCGACAAAAGCCAAACCGGTCGTTAATTCTGCCCCTCTGATTCCAAGATCCGTCAAAACGCAACCAGTTACGAAACCGGTTCCTATGGTGAAAGATTCGGATCCGAAAAGTGACTCGGAAGATTCCGAAACTGAAACTCAAGGCGAAATTCCGCAAACGTTTTTCAACTTTCATGATAAAAATGAAATCCCTTCGTGTTCTACGGCAATTATTGAACAGCCTATAGCCGAACCCCCCTCAGAAATCGATGTTATTTTTTCTCGAAGCGCTTACGGACCTGAAAGACCTGAAATCAGAGAAACCGGGTTTGTTTCTTTGACAGAGGAAGTTCCTGAACCGGAACCACAATCATCCTTTGCGGATCCGCTAGCCCATTTACCGCCGGAAGTAGCCGCAGCAATCCGGCAGGATCCAAAGGCGCTTGCGGAACTAGCTTCCGGAAGCGCAGAATTCGTTCCGGAAGCTTCAGCGGACAGTCTTCTGGGAAATGTGCAAGAGCAGCTGTTGCGAAATGTCACCGAGGAGAAAGTAAGCGTGGATTTGATGCGCAAAAATAAAGACGGGCCACAGCCTACGCATAGACAGAAGCAGAAACATCAGATGACTTATTTGGCTCATTTTGCGAAAGAACGCGAAGCAGCTTTGCAACAACAATGGGCGACTAATCGAATGAACCGACAACAAAGCAGGGCCAAATATGGATTTAGTTAAGTCGGATTGAATGACTGGTTTATGTGGGCAGAAATTTAAGGGGGGGGGGGGGCCGCAACTTTTCCCACTTGATTAGGTTTTGTTGCCGTGTATATATATATATATATATATATATATATATATATAATTAATATTCTTAGGTTGGCTAAGCATATATATAATTGGGAAGGTGAGATTGCCTCGTGGTGGTTTCGTGCGTCTAAGTTTTGCGAAATTTTTGAAAATATTGCCAAGCCCTTTTTCACCAACTTTTTCACCAGCTCCGATTTTCGGGGCTTTCCCCTCCGGACCCAAAAAGTGAAAAAGTTGCTCCGAATCCCCTCCCCCTCCGAATTATATACTTATATGTTCGTAATTCTTCTTGGGATGAACCTTTAGGTTTATATTATATACATGTTCACATTTGCTCTAGAGGTATATATATATGTTTGATTTAAGGGGGTAATTGCGTTTTTAGGTGTTTTTTTAAAAAGCCATAGCTCAGCATTTACAAATTCAAATCACAAGCGGTCTTTTGCATTAGGTAGAACAATATTTTTCCTAAATGTATGCCATGCCTTGAAATTTAACCTGTGATTTTCTTTCCAGAGCA